>JAJMAO010000007.1:0-199040 GCA_030572575.1 Scheffersomyces insectosa
GTGCTAACTTTGTCATTTGTTGGCGCCATAATTTGTATTCTTCAGAACCTTTTTCTTCAAAGGCAAACGTATTCTTTGGCAACAGTAAGGTAGTTTTCAGCAACTAGAAAATGTAAACTCCAAGAGTCTCTGTGCGCCTTAATTTGTATGACTTCGGCGCCAGCTTAAATCCTTAGTGAACGAATTATTGTTAAGGGGGGTGCGAATATTGTCTGGAAAATACTGTACATCACTTTCTTTCACGAATTGCTTCACTTACTTACACCACTTTGCGCCCAATTGCCTCAAACACCTTCTCACACATCATCCCCACCGTCCATGCCCTCCAGTCCGTCTCTAGGCTGGCAGAAGCTCCAGAATGTCTACTACTCGCTTCGTCCTTGCTACGATAACCTCACCTGGTCCATAGACAACCTCTACTCAAACTTCAAGGTAGAAATATCTACACAAGCCACGGTTCTAGCCATATCGTCCAAATTCGTTCCCCATCCCAATATAATCGACATCTACAGCATCAGCGGGAACAAACTATGGTCAATTGCGTATAACAACCGACCAGACGACCATATAGTGGACTATGTCTTCAGAAACGAAGATCTCTGTGTGGTGTTGAACAACGGCAAGTTCCGCTACTACAACAACTTCAAGGGTAACTTCAATGAATACCCATACACCAAGAACCTCATTCAGCTTGATAATATCGGCTCGCAGTTTGGCCTGGCCGATACCGAAGGTGGTTTCACATCCGAAGCCGCAGCAAAGTCTTATGTGATCACCAACTTGGAGAACAACGAAATCGAGGAAGTCATCCAGGTTCTTGAGGTGAACGTTTGGAAGGAATATCTACTCTTGAGACTCAGTAACAAGTTCATAATCACAAACCTCGATACCCTCACCAACTATGAGATCCCGTTGACAGCATTTGACCTACTGAAGATAAACGGCTTCTCCGCCATGTCTGGCGCAGACAAGTCCATTATCTTGCTACTTCAATACGATACAACAGTCATCACGTTCAAGGTTGAAACGGCATTGAACAGTTATGAATTCACCGATCAAGGGCTCACAGTAGGTCCATTCAGTAGTGTACGAGCTTCACCAAATGGCCAATTGATACTGTTGTCTAATGTGAAATCATCCAAGATCTACGTTATCAGTAACAAGTACGATCAGGTTCTTTTGGAATACGACACTTCCAACGAGTCCAGTTTGCCCTACCAGATCGAATGGTGTGGGAATGATGCTATCATTCTCTCATTCAAGGACGAATTGAAACTCATCGGTCCGGGACAGCAGTCCATATCGTTCTTCTACGACATCGTAGATGAAGAAGATTTCGATTTGGAGCAATTGTTGAAGGCTGGCCAGGATGATCTCTCATTCACCATTCCAATACTCAAAACTGAATCAGATGGAATTAAAGTATTCACGACAAACCGGGTAGAGTTCCTCAGTCGCGTGTCTGAATCCAGCATCAATCTTTACCAAATCGGATCGTCCCACCCAAGTAGCATTCTTCTTGATTGCATAGATAAGCTCTCACAGCATGCATCTAAGGCCGATACGAACATTTCCTT
The DNA here is from genome assembly GCA_030572575.1 of Scheffersomyces insectosa. Classification (NCBI taxonomy): domain Eukaryota; kingdom Fungi; phylum Ascomycota; class Pichiomycetes; order Serinales; family Debaryomycetaceae; genus Scheffersomyces; species Scheffersomyces insectosa. The sequence goes on from JAJMAO010000007.1 coordinate 1,578, forward strand.
GTTGAAAGCTGATAACACACTATACACCGCCATGCGTGATTGTCTAGATGTAGCACAAGACGAATTCGTCATCGTTTGGCAAAAGAAAATCCTCAGAGCTGTCTCATTTGGAAAAGCGTATTTTGATGAGCTCTACAACGCAGATGAGTATTTATCTGTTTTGAATAATATCAAAGTGTTGAATCAGTTGAGAACTCCAGAGTTGGGTATTTTCTTGACGTACAAAGAAGTTTTAGGGGCCGGCTGGAAAGAAATCTTGTCGATGCTTCTAAGAAGAGACCAACATTTTCTTGCCTTGAAAGTAATTGAGTTATTGAAGTTGGACAATTATAAAGAGTACATATATTCGGATTGGTGTTGTTCTAAGATAAAGAAGGAATTGAATATGTCGGACATCGATTTGTTTAAAGTGGTGTCAAAGAAGCTTATATCCCTCACTGACGATAATAGAAACTATATCTCGGTAGATACCATTTCCGAAGTTGCACATGAGGAGGGAAGAACAAATTTATGTAAGCTATTAGTGAATTTGGAGCCTTCAATTGAGAAGAAAATACAACAATTCTTACGATTTGAAGAGGTGGAGTTGGCTCTCATCAAAGCTTTCCAAACAGGCGACAATGACATCGCTAAGATCATTCTATTACATTTAAGAGACACTCTTTCAATATCTCAGTTTATCAGAGTTTTGGATCAAAATGAACAAAGTGGATCTATTTCTGATCTTTCAACAGAGGAACTAAAGAAGTTGGACATTGCTATATCATCGGATCAATTGTTTATCAGCGGTGATTTGATAGGCAATTTCTGGGTGAATTCCATAGGAAGATACGATGCTGATCTACTTGCAACGTACTACAAACAAGAAGATAAGAAGAATGAATTGGGCGTATACAAGTTAAAATCATTTCTAAGGGAGAGTCTGGGAGATAGTGGCGACTCATATTATAACAATTATAAAGCCACGTTACAGAAATCCTTAAGCAATTCGAAGATTAAGCGATCAAACAAGTTATATCAACGTGAGCTTGAAATATTAGAATTGAAGAAGAAATTAAGTGAGACCTACTTAGCCAACTTCTATACAGAAAAGTCATTGAATAGCATTCTTACTAGACTTATTAAAATGAACCAAATTAAAATGGGTTCTAAAATAGTTAAAGAATTTAAAGTCGCTCAAGAGAAGTATTGGTTTTTGGTTCTTGGCACTTATTCTAAAGCAAAAGAATTCGACAGATTATATGAGTTTGCCGTTGGCTCTAATTTGTCCGATACGAATAATCTCAAGTCACCCATAGGCTTCGAGCCTTTCGTAGAAGCAGCATTCGAACATGGAGCTCCAAGGGATCACATATCGACATATATCAAGAATTGTTCCAGCACCTATACAGACAAAATCAAGTTTTATGTCAAAAATAAGGACTATAAGCTGGCTGCTCAAGAAGCCTTCAAGTACAAAAATATTGACATTCTAAGAAACTTGCTAGAAGCAGCTTCCAATGAGGATGATGATACAATCAATGTGATCAAAGGTCACATCACAAAATTGGGGTACTAGATATTCATTGGAAAAACACTGATTCCTCTTAAATTCAACAGATGACCAACGGTGGGTCAATAGTCGTACATATTGTGCATATATAATATAGATTAATAATAGTAATACAGTGGGTTAACATCCTAGGAAAACTTACGGAAAACAGAATCTTCGACTGTACCACAGCTGGCACCTTCTTCTCCGGTTAACCAGCCAGGTAGTCTTGCTGGATCGACTATCATTTTGCTTCTATCAGTTGTTCTGACAGAGAGTTCGTGAAGGCCAGCAAAGACGTCCAGTCCAGTTAGTCTCATGGTGATCAGTGTCTTCTCCTCATCTTTTTCTTGAATATTTCGTTTAATCACAAATTCAGAGAATTGAATTGGTGCTATGGAAGCAAACTCTGATTCCTCTTCTTCTTCATCCAGTTCACTAAACCCGTCATCATTGGAGTTATTGCTGTAAATATTCCTTCTTTTTCGTGCAGAAGTTTGCCTGTTGTCTTCATACAACTTCTCTGATTTAAGATTTCCACTTGCTGATCCCTTGAATCGAAGGTTCGCCATTTTCTTGAGCTTTTTCATTTTCACGTTTTCGTTTTCATTGTCGTCGTCATTTTCATCGTTCTCTTCTTCGTTATCATTATCTTTCAACTCACTATGCTTTTCGAGTGCGTTAAATGGTAACATGTCAACTGTAGCATCCGCATAGGGTGTCCAAACACCCAAACTATTACCAAACCTAGAATTCCCATGTAATATGTGCATTGACTCCAACGACCTAATTGGAGTCTGTTCTTTGGGAGTAACTATTTTAACCAATTTGTTTGGATTCTGAGGCAAGCTTCTCTCTACGACTTGCATGACTATGTTTGTCACCAAATCGTTTCCTGGCGAATGAAGAATATGTGGAGAATTGAGTGGTATGGCCAAAAAGTACGCCTTTAAGGACGTGATATGTGGCCGGTTTGAGTTTGCTGATGTGCTGAACGCTTGTAAATCGAAAAGCTGTATCCTTATAACCATCAATGGAAGACTGGGATGTCTACAAAGGTAAAGATATGTTAGGTATAACATGTTGAGATCGTTGGCTAGCAGATCAAGAAACGCTTGTGGGTCCAACAGGATCGGTACTTCCTTTTCAAATGAGTCTTTTACGGTAGATTTTATCCAATAGTAAGCATTTGGACGATCGACTATGAGCTGGCAGTCCAATTGGGACAATTGCAAGAGGTTCAACCCATCAGCCCAGTATTGATATATAATCTTATCGATGATCTTACGCTTCGGCACCTTGGCTGCGATCTTTTTTAAAGCTCTGGCATCCTCTGAAACTTTGGCACTGTAGGCCTTTTTGCTGTGGTTTTTATTCTCTTTATCTAGATGTGGTTGCGTATTGGCGATCTTCGGCCAGATATATATGAATTCGATCAATGACTGTTTGGGTAGTCTTGTTAAAACGTTACCCAATACTCGCTTTGAAAGAACGGGTATGTATGTATTGGGCAACACATTCTTTCGTATTTTAGCTGGTTCCTTGGCCATTTTGGTGTATTTGTATTGTCTATTGCTTGCTTTGTAGTATCTGCTATTATTTCTACGAAAGAAATCGAATTTTCACTACTCTAACCTGAACTCTATGTATCCACGAGTGTATTACCTTACCTCAACACTATTAAACTAATAAACTATAAGGAACACACACTCTTTTGCAGTCTAAGGTATTTCAATATTCCTCGGTCCAAATTTCCCAGAACAACATTCAAATTAATCCTACAGCTTACACAATTCCAGAGTCTTTTCCTGGATCCAATTACTCCAATTTTTGCCTCTCTAACTAGCACTATCTAAACCAGAAGTTAACTATTAGTTTACTGCAAAGTTTGTTTATGTTAGGGTAGTATCCGGGTAACTCGCTCGCACTGATCTTCAGAACAAATGTCTCGCGAAATACACGTTCGCGCGACATCCATCAACCCCATCGCGACATCTTCTGCACAGCGATGATCTTCAATAAATTTTCAGTTAAACTGGTTTTTGCAGTCAGTCTCTGGGACAGATAACGCAGTTCTACAGAGTGTAAAAGTAAAAAACTCGATAGAAATGTCTGCAGAAGAAACTAAGGAGGTCGTTGCCTCGGCAGAAGCTGCTGCCGGCGAAGAGGGGTTGGATAGAAAGACGTTGTTTGTGCGTTCCATTCCCTTTGAAGCTACATCAGAAGAGTTGTCTGAATTCTTCTCGCAATTCGTTCCCGTCAAGCATGCCGTGATAGTCAACGATGAAAACCAAAAGTCCAGGGGCTTTGGATTTGTCTCCTTCACCATGGACGACGACACTTTGACCGCGTTGGTTGAAGCCAGGAAGTCCAAATTCAAGGGACGTTTGTTAAGAGTCGATATCGCGAAGAGAAGAGAGAGAAAGGATAGAAATTCAGTAGGCGGCAGAGAGCGCTCCTCTGAAGCCAGAGAATCGTCCAGTAACGTTCCAGTTGAGAAGAGAAGAGCCAGATTAATTATCCGTAACTTGCCATGGTCATGTAAAAAGCCAGACGTGTTGAAGAACCTTTTCTCCAAATATGGAGCTGTGTTCGATGCATACATTCCTAAGAAGAAGGGAGGACAAATGTGCGGTTTTGCTTTCGTTACCATGAAGAAGACTGCAGCCGCCGAAAAGGCAGTCAAAGAATCCGTTGGTTTGAAAATCGACGGTAGAGAAGTCGCTGTGGATTTGGCCGTTGAAAAATCCAAGTGGGAGACCATTAAGGAACAAGAGGAAGATGAAGACTCGGATGAAGAAAAGGAAGAAGTAGAAGATGAAGACGATGACGAAGATCTTGCTAACCCTGAAAATGATGATGATGAGGAAGAGGATGAAGAGGATGAAGGAAACACTAGTGAAGTGGAAGAGTTCGACAACTTGAATGATATCAAATCTGATGACGAGATCGATGAGAATGCCGAAACAGAAATTGTCGAAGATGAAGAAGAAGAAGAAGAACCGGAAGAACCAAGAAAGAAGAGCAACAGACAAGAATTATACTCAATTTTCGTGCGTAACATACCTTATGATGCTGATGAAGACACCCTTACAGAACATTTCGAAAAGTTTGGTCCTGTGAAATACGCTTTACCAGTCATTGACAAAGAAACTGGTTTGGCCAGAGGTTCAGCTTTCGTAGCTTTCGAGGAAGAGGCTGCTTACACCGACTGTTTGGCCAACGCTCCATCATCTGCTGCTACATCCATTTTGATTGCTGATGATGTTTCTCCAGCATATGTCTACCAAGGACGTATCTTATCGATCACTTCCGCCGTAGACAGAGAGTCTGCCGCTAAGTTGGCTGACAGAAACGCCGAGAAGAGAAAGGAAGCCTTGGGTAAGGCTCCAGGAGAGAAGGATAAGCGTAATTTATTCTTGTTGAACGAAGGTAGAATCACTAGCAACTCGAAATTGGCCCTGGCTTTAACCAAGGCCGACATAGAAGTCAGAGAGAAGTCTTACAAATTGAGAGTTCAACAATTAAACAAAAACCCAACATTGCATTTATCATTGACCAGATTGGCCATCAGAAACCTTCCTAGAGCCATGAACGCTAAAGCTTTGAAGGCTTTAGGACGTAAAGCAGTTGTTCAGTTTGCTACTGAAGTCAAAGAAGAGTTGAGACAACCCCTCTCCAAGGAAGAAATCAACCGTTCCATAAAATACAAACAGGAGATCGGAGAATTCATTCCAAAGACAGAAGGAGAAGACCCTAAAAATAGGAAATCCAAGCATATGGGTGTCGTAAGACAAGCCAAGGTCATTATGGAAGTGAAGGGTTCTGGTGAAACCGGTAGAAGTAGAGGTTACGGTTTCGTGGAATTCAGAGACCACAAGACTGCCTTGATGGGGTTGAGATGGTTGAATGCACATGAAGTAACGATTGCTGAAATCTTAGAAGGTTTGACTGAAGAGGAGCAAAAGTTGGCACAATTGGAGGGATTATCGAAGAGAAACTTGATTGTTGAATTTGCAGTTGAAAATGCCCAAGTTGTTAAGAGAAGAAGAGACAAGGTTTTCCAAGCTCGTTTACATACCGATGGTGAGTCTAGTTCTGGAAACGACAGAAAGAGAAGAAGAGACGACGGTGAGGGTGATGGTGACAAAAAGATGACATACAAAGATAGAAAGAAGGCTAGAAAGGGAGGTAGAGGAAACATGAACAAGGGTAACATGAACAAGGGACCAAAGCCAGCTGCTGCAGACAAAGAGAAGAAGAGCTCTGGACTCTCTGATGATGTGAAAAACATCATTGGCCAGAAACGTAAGAGAAGAAAGGGTAAGAACTAGAGTTCACTATGCATTAATTAGAGATCTGTACCATAATAAACACAATTACAACGTGATATAAATGTAGAATACAGATGGTTACGAGGTTATTTGAGAGCCCTTGCAAGCAGTTTCTAGGGAATGTCTGTATTAAATAGTATACAATATTGAAAAGTAAACCTGGCTAAGCCAAATAAATATCAAAAAGTAAAATTAAAAAAACGTAAACAGTTTCGTCATAATTCATTATTGTCAATTACGAAGTATAAAAAGGAACAAAAAGGGGGAAAAGTTAGAAGGAGAACAAGGATGTAGGACGACTGGGTACCGCTATCGGCGGGAAAACAAACGTTAACGCATTAGGGTCGACTCCACTCTATATCAGATAATTTGATCGAAGCAATCAAACTTTTTTCTATAATGCAAATGATGAATAAATTTAGGATCGTGGCGTGTACAGTTAAGGACCATTACATGATAACAACTGGAAAGTTGTCAGGAGATAGCAGCTATTTCTGCTTACAAGAAATAGTCACTTCTCTGTTGCTTGTTAGCATTGTTCTTTGCTGTAAGATCTCCGTCTTGTACCGCACTAAAAATCTTGAAGTTTGGTTCCAAATCCTCGTCAACCTGCATCACACTGGCAACATTACCACATCTGTAACAGTAGTTAGGCGCTGACCATACGGTGACGACATCCTTCTCTTTAAAATGGTAACGGAAACCTTCCATAACCAATTGATGTGCTCTGGCGATTAAACTCAAATTATTAATGTGGTTGAACTCCCTACTGACTTTCGATCCGAATAGCCAACCTGCTCCTCTAGGTGATACTGCCCAAGTGTCAACATTATCTGGGTCAGACCACACCAAGTCACAGAATCCACCTTCGTGGGGAACTTCTTGTGCTCTACTTAACACTCTGATTTGGTCTAACATTCTGATTTCTGGCGACAATCCTCCGTGAACACACAAGATTTTACCGTCTATTATGGCGGCCAAAGTCAAGAAGTCAAAGACTTGACAACAGTATTTCCAAACGGTGGTTGAACCGTATTTAGTTAAGCATTCTTCGTAGAAACCATACACCTGTGTGATTTGTCTGGACTCGTGGTTACCTCTCACCAACGTAATTCTGTGTGGGTATTTTACCTTCAAGACCATCAACAATGTGAATGTTTCCAAAGAGAAGTATCCTCTATCCACGTAGTCACCGAGGAATATATAGTTGGTGTTGTTGTCGTCTGATGGCATACCACCTGAGATTCTGAACAACTCCAAAAGATCGTGGAATTGTCCGTGGATGTCTCCACAGACGGTCACTGGGGATTGAACTGGTTGAATGTTGGATTCTTCCATCAAGAGCTCCTTGACGAGTTCGCATAGTTGCTTCATGTCAGACTCAGTGAGAGCTACACACTTGCGGATTTGCTCCAACCATTGGTCAGGGCCTCTTTCTCCCATTGTATGTGAGATTTGTGTGGTTATTAACCTATGAGTGATGTTCGTAGTAGTACTGGATGAAGTACTAGCTATATGAAAGAGTTTTTTGGGTTACTAATATATCACTGTCTATGACTATGGTATGCTGATTAGTTATAGTGAGACGGTTCCGGTGATGATATACAACGGCTTTTTGCTGTTTTCTAGATTGTCTTGGATAGATGATGGCGATTTTCAGGTTTTGGCTCTCTCCTGGTGACGTTTTCGCTTGCCGCTGAAGTCGGTGTCAGTAGTAGTGTGCTACGGTATTATCCCTAACTGTGAGGACGACCTGTAACGGTGAGTGTTTCTGTGTAGTGGCGGTGCCAGGATGCTGCTGCGAATCCTCAATGCTGAACGCCTAGTCTCCGAAATCCGTATTCTGGAGAAATCGTTACCGCTGCCGACGAAAGAAACTGGCAGTTAATACTAATATTACTAAGGAATTCCAGAGTTCCAGAAAGCCGTCATTATCATGATTTGGGAAACGCTTTTCTTTTTTTGTTGAAACGGTGGACGAAAAAGAAATGAGCGAGGGGTGTGACTATGGTCATGTGATGAGAAGGGCTCATGTGACGAGGACAAGGACAGGGGAGATACAGTTGTCTAGTGCTATATAAATAGAAGGAGAGAGTGGATAGGGCGTCGGTTGTGTTTGCCGTGTATTTCTGGGTGTAATTCGTGCTTCTTGGGAAAAAAATTGGGGCACTTGAATCCGGGTTTACTCTCCCTCTCAGTGGTGTGTTCGTCTGGCAAACGTCTTAAGGCACACACATTTGAAAACGAGAAGCTGCAAATGGCTGTGTTCTGTACAGGGAAGCAATAGCTTGGCATAATACAGTAAGGAGGGTATGCCTAGAACGGCATAGCAATGAAAGCTAAGATTTAGCCAGAAGGGGTGGATGGGATCTACTTTTTCACGAGTGGGAGACTCGAAGGGAATTCTGTTTTCATGAAAATCCACTTTGGGGCACTCTCCGGCGCTCTGGAACGATATCCGTTGAGATCTGCATCGACTCTCCCCGTTCTGTAACGGGCCACCGAGCTTAAATGAGTTTCGAAATTAGTTCTGGCCACAGTTCAATAAAACAGCGTGAATCACAAAGGTAATATATTTCGTAGGTAGGAAAAACATAGAGAATATGTCATACAGAATGGTCTGTGTAAGTAGTACAATTTCGCAATCGGACAATAGTGCTCTCAGCAATCAACTGATACGTACATTCCCAAGAGACTCTTAGCCGTAGGTATCTTGCACAAAAATTACAGCATTTTGAGTACCATTACATTCCTGTGGACAAAACCGGTGCCGTTGATGTTATGGCTGCATCCAGTCTACTAAACCGCTTTAGATAACACTCCATTGACTGTGTGAGTAGATACTCTTACTGTTATCCTAGTAATTCTTTCACGTGATATATACCGTACCGTTTATCACGTGCAATATTCAACGAAAATTTTCAAAATCACGACTGTTAAAATAACGATTGACTACTACCATTTAAGACGCTTTCATTTGGAGTTCTTCATCCTGACATATCTCCAAATAACTTACAATGTTGTCTATGAGAATAGGATCGCTTAGTGCCAAGACGGCGAGCTCAGTGCGTCTTTTTTCCATCACCTCAGCAAGATACAACACCCCTTTACCATCCACTCCAGAAATGAAGAGTGACAAGTCATGGATCCAATCCAGTGAAGAAACCAACTCCAAGGCTGATATCACCCGTGATGTCGTTGGCTTGGCCAGATCCATACAAGAAAGCACACAACCACCTTTGGAAATCAATTCACAATTCACAAGAAGATTCACATTCGGAGAGAGTTACGATCCGTTTGACTTCTCTAATAACAAGTTGGACATGGAAAGAAAGCAACACTTTGCCAAAAACAAGAAGGTATCGGACCCGTTTGAGAGAACTGGAATAAACCCAAGAACCTTGTACTTGATGCCAGAAATTTTGTCGAGATTCTTGACTTCCACTGGCCAGATCTTGCCAAGAAGCATAACGGGATGTAGTGCCCAGAACCAAAAGCATTTGTCCGATGCCATCAGAACCGCCAGATGTTGTGGATTGTTGTCGGCCACTCATAAGCATTCCAGATACCTTCCATCGAGGAACTTGTAAACAGATATGAGTCAGTCATGAATTATTGTACATAGATCTAATAATAATAGAGCATTTCGACGATAAGTGTAGTGTAAAGAGAGGAAAATTAGCTGTAAGAAGGGTGAATTAAAGTCATACAAGACCTGCTTGTTCCAATGAAACGTTTGCATTATCACTAGGAGAATTTGATACTACGAATAATTGTACGACAGGGAATTTCCAGGTATTTTGTTCACTCACTGCCAGAATACATGGAACATAGAACACAGAACACATTCCAGACAGAACACAGATTTCCAGTTTAAATACTTAAAAACCGCAATCTGGCAACATCTCCCCCTTATTGAGCTTCAATCTGAGCTGTTATCTCCCCTATTATTGAAGACCTATGTAAAACTCCACTAAAGCTGATTCCATAAGTCCCATTTTGCACCCTTCTGTTGTTACATCCATACCGCAACCAAAAATCAACTCCACTGCCAAGGGCTGGGAGCCATGAACCCACCAGGTATCTCTACAAATACACCTTCCAATTATATCCAGTTATATCCAGTTATATACAATCTTTAAATTTTACCCGCCTCGTGCCTTTTTCTACCCATTCCCCAAATCAACCGAAACCGCCTAAATCGTCCTACTTCTACATCTCTGTGTCTCCTAGCGAACTACAATTCCTCACTAGCACACCGCACTCATATTGTCTCATACAAACAAAACTGTTGCTCTGCGGTTTTCCTGGTGGCACACGTGACTTTCCCCATAGTGGTGTTACCATAACCAATAAAAAATGATCAAGACTGCTGTGTGCCGTCTTTCTCAATGGACAAGACCGAATTAAAAACGATGGCCATTCGCCCCAGAAAGAATGAAATTGTAGGGAGAGAAGTAGCTGTTTCTAGTCAATTGAGAGTGTACGCCATCAATCGAGAACCAAACGAGTCCATACTACAGAACTGAACATCATGTTGTCTGCTATCGCCAAAAGATCCTTGCCAAGAGCCTCTGTCAGAGCCTTCTCCACCTCCAGAGTCGCCTTTACTGAGGGTGCCATCAACAACGCCAACGATGCCTTCTCCGAGAAGGAGAGAGCCCAGGAGAACGTCTACATCAAGAAGCACGAAGCCGAGCAATTGAAGGCCTTGAGAGAGAAGTTGGAGAAGCAAAAGGAGACCATTGAGAAGTTGGAGAAGGAGATTGACGATATCAAGAAATAAGCTGATTTCAACAGTTAGACCGTGGAAGCCAGTAGCCGCGGAGCGGTTGTTGGACGCTTTCCATGGGCCAGTTGTCCATTTTTCTATCTATTCATTCAACCGTGGTTGATATTTGCATTTGGAAATAGGGGTTTGTAACTTTTCTTGTTCCAGAGAGTAGAGAAACAAAGAAATCAGAAAATACGAAAAACTATTTATATATTTTAGAGGAGAGAGAATATCAATAACTGTCTATAGTGGATGAGAAATTGTTGCGAAATGATAAATATTGTCAATAATTGGTATTAGGCGATGATTTATTATGGAATGACAGCATCTCAATATACGATATTGATGTAAATGAAGTTTTGTATGAAGTGTAGAGACCAGGAGAAGATAGTAATGACTACCATTAAGTGGTTATCTCCCTACAACGAGAAGTTGTTTCGGCCGTAGTAGTTCTCTTTGGTTCCTTAATGGAAATAGACTTTTGGCGTACTCCGTCTGGTGCGGTAGTAAGCTACTTCTACTGTCTTGACAATGGGCATGCCCCGCAATTATCAAAAGACAAACCCGTTTAGTCTCCGTCATGATTGATTTTCAGGGTTACACTCTTCCTTTGAAGAGGGTCTCTATTAGCACTCAAGTAAGATCCATGCTGCAACACAATATCCTGTCTCTCCTAGCAATTGCTGGCATTACCGTATGTTACTTATTACGGTAAAGACTACCTACTTACAGATTTCACCGCAATAAATACCTATTGCAACACCATCTTTTCTCCGAACCATCCACGATATGTACGAGCACCTATCTTGAACGGAGGGTTCACTATTCCAATCATTCTTTTGGTGAGTAATGCAACCTTCTTCAATTGTTGGGGGGTAGCAAGCCCTTAGCCCCATGTCTGTCGGAAAAGGGTTGAATACCCGTTCCGTAGCTATGGTGTGACGTTTTGCTCTGTTTTGCTACCTTCTGTCTTTGTGGCCTCGCAACGCTTTCTTGTTCGGTGTGTTTTATTGATGATCACTTGTAGGTTGTAGAACGGCTATTCGCAGCTACGGTAAACCCGTGCTACAAAGGCCTAACACCGCTACTCCACAGATGATAGCTCAACATCTGTATGCTAAGATAGGTGCTACTGAACCCGCTATCGTGTGCTCCCACGTCATCCGAAGCAACTCACCGTTTCTTTGAATGCCGTCTCGTACATCTACGGCCTTATGCTCAGCGCTGCCACCGCAGCTTTCGCATTGACATCTCTTCTCATGCAAGCTATTAGCATTGCCTAATACGGCAATGTAAGTGCCATAGCTTCTTGGTTATATATAGCACAGCAGTAGTCCTTGCTCTACTAGTGGTATTACTGCATAGGCTAGTGGAAGGCTTGATAATAGAAGTTTTTGGCGACACCAGTACTGGAGAGCCTGTTTTTGTATTATCTGTTCATTTGCTTGTTCGTTCTATTCGTTTTATTCGTTTCGTTCGTTCTGTTCGTTCGTTCTGTTTTCTGAGCTTAGGTGGAAATATTATTATTGTCTAGTGTGCTAGCTGTGGATTTGTTTTCTAGGTAATCTAGTTTTGTTGTGGTCTTGTTTTCTGTTGGGTCCATGCTTCTCGTGTAAATACAAATATGGCTATCCACCTATTCAATACCAATAAGAGCAAGCAGCGGTCCACGTCGCCGCCGGATTCTACATCCTCCACGGCTGTATCCTCGAGACAGACCTCGTTGCCAAGAAGTAGAACTGCTAACGATATGGCATTGCCAGAAAACGTCGCCGTGATGGCTCGAGTATATAGCTCTCCCAGAATACATAACCCATCTGTTCCAAACTCTGCCAGGAACAGCCCGCCCCTAACCTCCTCGACGCCTCCCACTCCTGACCAATCAACTTTCCGGGATCAGGCTACAAACATAGAGGAGCCTATTCCTACCCATGTGGGATTCTCAACAATAAGATGCCTCAGAGAAGGCTCTAGCAGCAGTTCTGGCATCCTTCGAGACGTCACAGGCACCTCAGAAACGAGGCGAAAGCAAAGAAAAGACAGACGTCGAGCAGAAATGATGCTGTCAAACGAAGAAAGTAGCTCCAGTAATCAGTTTATTGAGGCTGACCGAGCCCCGAATGAAGAGATATTTACAACGCCACCCCCAGAGGAGTTGGCAACATTAGAAGAGCATGGAAATGCATCTGTGGAGCGTAGGCGTAGAAGAAGTGCTCGTGAAGAGACCACCCCAAGACGAACATTGGATCCTAGCTACGCTGCAGCTCCAATAGCTGAGACGGAACCTGAAACTGAAACGATAACAACAGAGGAAGTTGCACCTACAGTTTCACATAGAACACGAAGGAACAGAGGAGAGCCCCGTAGAACAAGAAGGGCGACAAGAGTAGCAAGCTCTACCGATGACGAATCGTCACAAGCAAGAGACGCCAGGTATAGAAGAAATAACAATTCGGGAGAAAGATTGCAAAGAAGAGGATCAATAAACTCACAGACAAGAGTAGGAGCTACGACTACTCAGAGATCTCGTGAAATACGGCAGCGAAGAAGGCGTAGACAGATCTCAATCGACACTGAAAGCATTCCATCCATACCTCCTCCTATGGATGAATATAGCAATGTAGCCAGCGATCCTTATTGGGAAGACGATTCTCCTCCGTATAGAGAAAGACTTCATAAGAGTGTGGATTTGATATCGTTTGATCCTCGTTATACGGTTCCTGTGTTACGAATCAACAAAGCTTTGATCAGGAATGATAAGAACTTGCAAAAGTGCATCAAGAAGATGTGCAAATTGAACATGTTACCTGAAGAAGTGAATCTTTGGGATATCGACAGAGTCGATGATCGAGAGTTCAATGCCTTGTTACCAACGTTATTACCGGATCTTTCTGATGCTAATAGCATCGTAGCGCAACTCCGGGAAATAGAGTTAATGGAACAGGCCGCTATTCCAGGCACTGACTCTGACCTTGTTCAATATGCTATGCAATTATCGTTGCAGGACAGCCAAGCTACAGGTACTGTTGATGGGGACGATGATGACGATGATGACGATGACGATGAAGATTCTCAAGTCAACTACTATGATGCATACGAAAGCATCCAACTGGTACCGAGACCTGTTGAACTCTATCGTGGCTTCAGATACAACGAGTCATCAAGTTACTCGTCGATCTACAATAATACTAATAGCCATACTAATACACCCTTTACTTCTCAGCCAGTTGCTGAGAACCAGCTTCTTGATGAACTGTTCTTACGTAACTTGGCTAGTCCCAATATGACGGCAGCTTATTCCGGTTTTCGCTACAACCAGCCTGCTTTTTCTGCATCTTCATCAACTTCATCATCGCATCATGGAAATGGGCTTCGTATGGTTGATGTTTGATTGTGTTTCATAATTTGTTTGTTGCATTAGTATTTGCATCCTTTAATAATTAATAGAACACGAAACGAATATCATTTAGAGTTTAGCTCTGTAGATAATGTCTAGTCGAGGTGATTAGACTGTAATTGGTAATCCAGGATGTAGAATAAGTCTTGTGAATTACATGTGGCCGCAGTTCGTCGCCTTCTTGTTTAAACTTTAATTGCTGGACCATTTCTTCCCCTCTCTATACTGAAGAGAGGTTGTATTGCGGTGATGATATTGGTTCATGTGAACAGATCGAAATGATGTGTAGTCTGGATTGGGTTATTTATAGAAGAGAAGTTTGTATGAGAAGTGATATCACAATCGTGGCTCCATGAAAGTATGCTACGAGATAGTTACTTCGCAGAATAGAAAGAAGATCAATTAGCAGAACAAACGACTACTTTAGCTCTTTGCAGCCATTGCACTGCGGACACTTGAGTTGACAAGATGTGATAGAGTTATTTTGTTTCTACCTGGAAGGGGTATTACTATCATGTAATGGGTTCGGTGAGTTTATCTTCATTTCAGGCGCTTTCTTTTATGTATGTGTTATTCTTCATCCCCACATTCTTATTCTTTCATTCTGTTATTCTGTTATTCTTTTACTATTTTACTATTTTACTATTTTGCTCTTTCACTTCATTCTCTTATTCTTCAGTATTCATTATTCACTCTTTTAATCTTTCATTCTTTCACTCTTTCACTCTTTTACTCTTCAATCCTATTATTCTTTTATTCTTTGACTCTCTCACTCTTTTTTTCTTTTATTCTATCACTGTTCATTATTGATTATAATTATATTGTATATCTTATATTTTATATTCTTCATTTCTCGTTTAAATGGCTCTTGTTACCTCTCTCTTTTTGCTCTTCTTTCTTAGACGCTCCCCATTGATACTGTCCTGTTATTTTGCATTTATACTGCAAGCTGCTTACTACATACTCCTATTCTTCCTCTTCTACAGTGACCATTCTCCACATTATTTTCTTGCCAACAAGGCTAACTTCTCTTCTCCTTTCATCTCCTCTTAATCTAACTCTCTCTTCCACTCTCACCCAGTGCTATACAACAATATACAATATACAACTAAAACAACTACGTCGGTCATTGCCCCGGTGACACCTCCGGCTTATTTCCATTTCCATCTCCATCTTCTCTCCACCGTTGTCATCTCCGTTCCGTTGCCATATGGAACATCCGGAACACTGCATCGGTAACTATGTATTTTCCTGAGCTTTACATTTAGATCGCCATTGTTCTCACTGTTTACACCGGTGACACAATAGCGACTCGCCATACATTGAAGCGTTTGTTTTCTGTTTTCTTCTCGCACGAGTTAACATACTCGCCCTGGTTATTAGCGATAGAGGCTATATCTCGTATATTGTACGATATATTTGAATTTGATATTCTGGTGACAATTTATTTTGCAAGTCACATAAATATCTACAGCTTATACATATTTCGTTTGCACTGTATAGCATATTTCAGTCTATACCACTCCGACACCTTCCAGTGAAAAAGCTGAACCCCTTCCAGCACTACCCATTCTGTGGCACTCTGTGGAAGTCACTAGTCGCCTCAATCGAGAACCACTCAAATCCAAAGCCAACGAGACCTGTTCTCTTCTTTCCTGGCATTGTAGATAGCCTCAACCGTTTGATGTTTCATTTCAGATTCTACCATCACAGCCATCGTATATAGCCAAGAATCCCGGATTTCTACTGTTCAGAAACCCCTTTTCTCGGCGTTGTTCAACCCTTTGCATTACTAACAGTTTCATGAGAACAGTTATCACCATCCGCAACGCAACATGATTTCAACATTGATCCCAGAAGACTTCTGGCCCTACTTTGAGTATCTACCGGACCGCCAGAGAGCGGTCAATCTCTTCATGACATTCACGCCGTTGTTCTCCTACGGAACAACGTGCTACAGCATCTACCGTAAACAGACATCAATGGGGTTCTCCCTAGACATCTGTGTCACTATGCTTATGGCGGCAACACTCAGAATCTACTACTACGTAATATCGCCGTACGAGGTCACATTGCTACGCCAATCATTGGTAATGGTGGTCATTCAATGCGTATTGCTCAAAGTCTCACTATCATATCGTCCCGGTAATTACGATCCAGAGCTACTCACTCCTCTTCCTAAGTTCCGAAACGAACTCAACTCGTTCCTTCCCCGTAGGTTGTCAGCCAGTACCTATCCGGTCGAACACGAGAGTTATTACATTCAAAACTCGCTTCGAAAATCCGTGGAAGTGATTGCGAACGATGTGTTCAAGTTGGGAAGAAGTTACTTGTACATCGCGTTCAAACACTGCCTAAGATTGTTTGACGTCTACTACCAACGTCCCTTGCATTTCTGGCAGTGGAAGGAGGAAACGTATTACTGGAGATTCGTGGGACAGTTTGCGGTGGTGTTTGGTGTCCTTACCGCCTTTTTCCGTGATAATTTGAGATACGGAGAGTTTATTGGTATTTTGGGCTTGTTCATAGAGTCATTGCTTCCATTGCCACAGATCCTCCTTCTTGACAGATTACAATCGGTTACCAACTTCAAAGTGATCTTATTATTAAGTTGGCTTGGTGGTGACTTGACAAAATTGAGTTACTTGATTTACGGAACAGACAATATCTCGGTAATTTTCATTGTGGCGGGGTTGTTCCAAATGACTTTGGATATTTACATTGCATTCCAGTACATTCATTACAAGTACCATGGTGACGAAGATATGAATGATGCCATCCAAGACAATGCTTTGAGGTCGCAGGATCTCAATGAGTTGGTAGAGGAGTTAGTTAAGCATGAAGATGCGGAAAGCATTCTCATGAAAGAAATGAATTTGGTTTAGCATATAGAGCATATATAGGGATTACATAGATGACATTCTGCCTAATACAACTATAGAATATCATACATCTCACAACTAATACAGTTAGCTTCTACAAAATGAATTTAAATACTATAATGAATTCAATATTGCAATATTTACTATATAATATCAGCACGCATTATATCATAGCCAAGTCTTATCTCATCTTCACATACTATTTATATATTGTTGTGAACTATTTATAAGATTAAGAGAACTATGTATAAGAATTAACCATCACAATAGGTACAAAACCGGCACCTCCAAATTGTCATCTTCGTTATCTAAGCGTAGTGTTATTCACCAAACACTACGCGGTATTTCATCATCGCTTACACGCTAACGTATTCTACGTTTTCTTTAGCTTCGTTGATTATGTCTAAAGCTTCTTTTCCAACCAAACCATGTTTGACTTTGATATGTCTCGACAAGGCATCTCCTCTAGAGAAGGTCTTCAGCTTACCATTTCCAGGGCCACCATTGACTCTTCCTTCACAAATCACACATCTGAAGATTTTCTTCTTGGAAGCATGAATGGTTTCCTGATGTCTGATAAGATCATACGGCCTTGAAAAAGGCTTATTACAAGGCAAGCCTGTGGCAGGATTGATCAAATCACATTGATGATTTGGATTATTAAGCGATATTTCCGCAGCTGACTTGTGGTGTGGCTGTGGTTCTAAGGATCTAGATTGCTTCCTTGCTGGTGGGGTATCCATAGAGTAAGGAGAAAAGTTGTCATCGTTATCAAGTAGGTCTTGTTCTTCGACTAAATCCTGCTCCTCTTCCTCCTCTTCGTCATTGGTTGCAATGTTATTATAGTTGGTATTCTTTTGGTCGTTATTTACGTTGCTAATGCTGTTGTGTGTTTCGTCGATTTTATCCTGCTTGACGTCAATGAAACCACCATTCATGATGTCATGTTTGTCGAGTTTTATGTTCGAGGCGGTTACATCGTTGTAGTTGTTGGTATTCACGATGTTACCATTGTTGTTAGTCGATCCGCTTCTCAAGTACTCGTCCATGTCCATCATGTCCAAGTTATTGAACTCTTCGTCGTTGTAGTTGTTGTTCATTACTAACTGGTCAAACTCCTCGTCAACGTGGAAATATTTGTCTTCGTCATCTTCCTCGTCTTCGGATAAGTCTGCTTCGATTTCTTCATCGAAATCTTCTTCTATCAATAAGTAATCGTTCTCATAACCGGGCACAAACCCACCTGTGCTGTTGTTGGCAGCGTCAGAGTAGTTTTGGGTATTACTACCGTCATTAGTTTCGTACTGCTGTTGTTGCTTTTGAGGAACGAATAAGAACTCGTCGTTGAAAAAGTTGGTGTTGTTATCTATAAGGTGAGAAGGTTGAATGTTTGGGTTAAACAACAAGTAATCTTCCTCCTTCTTCTTGGAGTTATTGTGAGCGTCACCTTCGTCCAAGGTTGTCAATCTTCTTCTTCTGTTAGGTCTAGCAGGGAAGGACTGAGGTAATGGAGCTGGAGGAGGAGACATTTGGCGGTTCTGGAGTTGCTGAGGCCTTATGAAGGAATCAGGGTTTCCATATTCGGTGAAGGGCTTGACAGCAGGTGGGAAAAGCGACATGGCAGTGTTGATTAATGGGCTGGTTACGGTGGAGTTGCTTTGTGCGGCATTGCTGTTGCTGTAACTCTCATCTATGTCCATCCCGGTATTACTGTTGTTATGGATTGAATCGTTAAGACTGCTGATACTGGCGTTTCCGAAGCTTCCGGTGCTCCAAGTGTTATTAGTCATATTGGTTGAGTTATTGGCGGTGTTATACACGTACTGCTCGAAGAACGTATCGTTTGTGTTAAACACGCTAGGCAACATAGTGTTGGAGCCGTTCGACTGGAAGAAGAGGGAGTTGGTGTTATTGTTGGCGTAGGCGCCAGCAGGAGAGTCGCTGCGTTGCATCTGCTGCTGGATTTGCTGGGATTGCAACTTAGGCGACTGCTGTTGCAGAATCGTCATGTTAGTCATAGTCTGGTTTTGGGTGGCGTTAGTGCGTGTGTTAAACTGGATAGGGCTGTTGGGAACGTGGTAGAGCTCTTCGTCCATGATGTCAGTTATCGATCTCTTGAGAGGGGGCAACACGGCTAGGGAAGTCATAGTTCTGATTACCAGAAAGAAACGTCACTAGTTCGATGAAGAAGAAAACGGCTGTGACGACTGTTTTATATCTCTAAGCAGAAGCCCGCTTATATATACATTGAATTACTAATAATAATAGAGTGTACGCAGACGCAGAGGGGAGTGAGACAGACGACAGTCGTGCGAGAGCCGGGCCCGAAGCGGTAACATGAAATGCGTCAACAGAGAAGGGTGCTAGGAAAAGAATTGAGGAGAGCCATGATCTCGGACATAGCTGGATTTGGAGGCAGATGACGTGTCGTAGGGTAACGGGTTACGTATAGCGATGGATAGGGGAGTACAAGGACAGCACAACAGATTAAGAGATGGTTAACAGATGGCTATTACATGACTATGAGCATGTGCTAATTCGGAGCAGCGTAGTGAACAGCTCGTCGTTTTGACGCAAGTAGTAACTCCGAATCCCAGCTCGTTGTCTACGTAAATACTGGCAGCTGACGGGAATGGTAATCAGGAGAAAGGAAGCAATCTGGCAAAAGAAATCTCAACAAAAACTTGCTTTGTAGTGAGATCGCGTGCAGCGAAAAGAAGAGTCACCGCTTGCTGCGGCCTGAAACGACACAACACACAATCCCACGCTATGGTACGAACTTGCTGTTAACTTCCGTCCCGCATTTGCTGATGGTACAAACTATGGCTGCGGCGTTAGTGTGGCCATGCTGTTAGTTATCTCCACTATTCGCGGAACTGCTGTCCTGTGTCTTTCACCGCAGTCATGTACGCGATGGCTTTGCGATGAGCGTGGAATCTTCTCGAATGCTGCTAGATGTCGCGGAAACCAGCCTAGCAGCCACAGTACTGTCGCAAATCAACCCTATGTCGTTCGATGAGATCTCAACGGTCGTATTGATGACGTCTGCAGGATATCTGCGGTGGGGTGTTAACTCTATTTGAGTAGAGATGGCTATGTTTACGGGGCTAGCTGGAAATGTTGGGAGTTACGATACAGGTAGAAAGTGTAAACCAGGGTAGTGGTATGACTCATCCTAAGTGGCTGTAAAACCGTAATAGGGGTGTTCATCTCGCATGTATACATAGCTTGGAGTGGGGTTCTAGAGCCCGACTATAGATTTGGGTGCGAATAGCTTACAAACTTTAGAATGACCGCTTAATGTGAGAGTATTCGTTGTCCTTGCTACAATGCATATACATGTCAGTTGAAATCGGTATGGTTACTTGTATTGTAGCTCGCGTCACAACGTCTCCACTCTCTATATATTTTCCTACACAAATTGCTGGATTGAGCTGCTAAATTTACGGCTTGAATTCGTATCAAAGCGGGCCCAAGGCTCGCAGCTGGTTCTAGGTCGCTTCGGATACTCCACAGCTTAGCAGAACAGAAGTTATCAGCAAACCATGCATTTCTATAACGGACTTTCACATGCCAGAGATGCTTATCGATACTCCTATTATGTTATCTATGTTCTGTCTATAATTTTCCGCCCAGTTCTTTCTTCAAGCCTTCGTTTTTAACCTTCTCCATTCCCTTCTTAGCCAACTCGGGATCCAAGTAGTAGTAGTCTCTGACCAACTCTCCAAGATCGTTGATTTCGAATACTAAGGGAACCCCCGTGGGTACATTGATTTTACTGATGTCGTCATCACTGACCTTGTTCAAGTGCTTGATTAAACTGCGAACAATCAGCCCATGAGTCACAATAAGCACAGTTTTATCCAATTGGATCAATTGATGATGAACAATCTCCAGCAAAAAGAACGGAATTAGCCTTTTCATGACCATTTCAAGGGACTCTCCCTTTGGTAAGATGTCCTTGTTGGCTATATCGTTGTATCTCTCGTCAATACTCGGATCATTCCCCTCAATTAAAGGCGGGGTCCCATGGTAATCACGTCTTATGTACTGAAACTTCTCCTTGTCGAAGTTCATGCTTTTAAAAACTTCGTATTTGTCACTGCCCTGGAACTGGCCATAGTGTCTTTCGTTCAACCTCCATGTTTTGATGTGGTCTATCCACAATTTATTGAGGTACTGAAGTATGATGAGGCCTGTGTCGATCAGCCTAGTCAACTTAGATGTGTATATGATATCTGGGTCCAAGTTGTCGGCGTGGATCAACTTTCCTGCGTTGGCAGCCTCTCCTTTACCTTTCGTGGAAAGAGGAATATCTATCCACCCACAGAATTTATTTTCGTGGTTCCACTGTGATTCTCCATGACGGAGGATGATGAGCTTGTGCACCTTTTCCGACATAGCGAGGAATGTAACTTTGTAGCTTCAATTGAATAAAGTAGAATGTGTAACTTGCTATCAAAGCGCAAAAGCGATGGAAAACATCGAATTTATGATAGTGGTGTGTGCAGGAGATATGGTGGTATGATGGGTTTGTTGATGGTGTCACTGTAGAGTAAGGGAACAAAAGGAGGAAGGAGATAACATGACAAACGAGTAAAGCGGTACGGATGTTCTTATGGGGTGGGTGGAATTGGTGACTTCATGGGATTTTTGGGGGTAATAGCGGGTCCGGCCCACATGTTGTGACAGATGGAGCATTCGGGTGAATTTTTGCTAGTCGTTCCCAGCGCGAGTCAGTTAAGAAGGAAAGTGCGCTCTGCCAATGATAAGGTCATGAGTCACTAAGGACAATTGGAATATCGTTTCTTCATCACATTTAGCAATTGCTCCAGGGTATAAACAAAGTTGCTTCATCGGCATACCGTCAGCCTCGACCCTTATCCCAAAAGTTCTCCCACCTAGACGGCTCCCACTGTCTATTTCCAACGGTTAGTCGGTTTCTCACTTTATGTCACCAAAAAGAAATAAAAATGTAACAAGTTTCCGCTGCACTAAAAAATGCAACCTGGCAAAAAAAGAAATACGACCTCTCGATCACTAATAATATCACTCAGATTGCATTACTAACAAGACGATGAGTTGACCTACAGTATATATAGACTGGGGAAGATGCTGTGTATTCCGAAGTTACCTTCGGAAACGAAGTGGAAGAAGTATCATTACTCCGCCAACTTCAATTCTTCGAATTCTTGCAATTGCTCTCCGTTGGTGACACTACACCACCCACTATCGGACTTTCTTGGGACTCGCTTATTATTTAATTGTATCGCAGCAGCAGAAAAGTGCGCATATCGCAATCATGAATTCTACAACTTCTTACTTAAACACTCCTCCTGCAACGCCTACGCTAACGGACAAGTATACTGATCTCAGTCTTGGTAACGGCTCCGTTGTAAGCGCAAAGTCCTTAGAAGATTACTACCAACTTCTTAATATTCATTTCGTACATTCCGCGCTTATGCCTAACGCTTCTAAAATCAAGGCAAATGCTGGCTTCACTTGGCCCGAGGTTCATTTCATAATAGCGACCAACAGATTGGAGTTATTCGCTCGTTCGTCCGCTCAGACCAAGCAGTACTTGGAGTTCAAGCATGAATTGAAAGAGCTGAAGGTCAGCATTTTGGACCACATTCTCAACGAAGAGTTGAGGTGGAAGATGGAGGATTTACGTGAAGAGGGCGAGATCTTTGCCCACGAGTCTGATATTAAGATCTTGTACAACAAGTTCCCATACTACTTCGAAGAAGACGTGAGTCATTTGTGTGTGTGGTCAAAGGTTAGAATCCCTACTGATCCAAACAGTGATGTAGGGGACATTTCGGAAGAGACTCGAGAGCAGATTAGAAAGTACATTGAGAACACCTTTATCAAACCCTTGGGAATTACTTGGGACGATGTCGAGTGGTTCAAGAACTGGACAAGTTTACAGAGTGTGAGATCCATTAGTCATATCCACGTCTTAATTAAGGGCGGGGACAAGAACAAGATAGAGGAGATGATTGAGACCGGAGGCGTTGTCTAATCGAGAAGATCGATACCCATAAAATTATGTAGAGATACATACATAGAATAGCATAGAATTATAAACTTAGATACCCTAAAACTCGCTAATAGAGATAGATTCAAATAAATTAATGATAATGATGATGAGATACGTTTCGTGTGTAATGTATGTGTTCTGTGGTATATTGTAGTCATTGGTGCATGTATTGCCGTTGTTAAGTCGCTTTCGAAGCATTTTGCAGTCTGCAACACATTCTCCTTTTAGCACATGAAGTCTTAAAGAGCAACTCCCTATTTATTTGAGAGGCAATTGATTTTGACTGACACATGTCACTAAATTTGATGATGCCTTATTATCGGTGCCGTGCTTATTAGGGTATACTTACTATCTTAGTAATTCTAACAGCTCTACAACAGAAGCAAACATGCTTTGCCCAACATTATCGTAATTCAATAGCACAAATGTACACATATGGATGATCGGTTTTTTCCTACTCTCCTTACAAGTATGAAGCATGACGGTGCATTATCATGGGCACCTCGCTTCCCCTACGCTCATCACCTTAACTATGCAAACTGGCAAAATCTCAAAGTATCACCAAATTCGCTAGTCGCAACAAATTCGAATTCGCTCCGTCTGACGATACGAACGAACGGCATTGGCAATTGGAAGCAATTGCCACCTCAATTACCCATCTCTACAAGCTTACAGAATCACTTTTACCATAACGATTTATTAATAATATACAAAGATACGAATTAAATTCATTAAATAATCCCATAATACAAGCAAGCGCTTAACCACCGAAACCGTACAAGGTTCTTCCTTGTCTCTTCAAGGCGTAGACAACGTCCAAAGAAGTGACGGTCTTTCTCTTAGCGTGCTCAGTGTAGGTGACAGCATCTCTGATAACGTTCTCTAAGAAGGACTTCAAGACAACTCTGACTTCTTCGTAGATTAAAGCGGAAATACGCTTAACACCACCTCTTCTGGCCAATCTTCTGATAGCTGGCTTGGTGATACCTTGGATGTTGTCTCTCAAGATCTTTCTGTGTCTCTTGGCACCACCCTTTCCTAAACCTTTTCCTCCTTTTCCTCTACCGGACATTGTTAATTATATGTGTATTAAAGTATTGACTAAAATATGTGAAGAAAGAAGAAGTAAAAATATCACCTCAACAAAAGTGCGAAACAATCACTATATTTATAACACAGCAAAACAAGGAGACAATCAAAACGAGCAAGTGCTAATCCGAAACAGATGATGTGTGCAAACAAAGACGGGGAGAAAAGCAAGGGAGTGAAGCGAGCGTAAGTGAGGAAAGGTAGCCTACGTGAAACATCCACAAACAAGTGCGAGGAGTGGAGCACTGAGGCTCCTAAGCAGGAAAGAAGCCAGGGAGAAATGGCCGTAGTCCCCTTTGGGACAGCGAGAAGACAGGGGAGAAATAAGAGGCGTGACGGGGACTACTCGGGAGGACGGCAAAAAGCCAGCTTAACTGGACACTTAAGCTGCGCTAGGTAGATCGGAGGCACTAACGCAACGACAAAAGCATCAGAGATTGTTTTTGCACTTATGTTGGTACAGGAAAGACACTGTTTTGTTAGTGCTGTGTGTTACGCGTGGGGTAGAGTAGATCACGTACCTGTAAAACGTTATCTTCTGTCGCTGCGAAAAGTTGTATTTATGTATTGAAATTTACACATATCTATGCGTAACTTTCAGGCCTGCAAACAGTTGACTTTCCGACGTTGTTTGTTTACGTCTACTTCGCAGTCATTTGCAACCCTTACATCTGCAGGACGTCACGATTTCCATACACTGTGAATATATATAAATGGAAATAATCCATTTCTTAAAATGTTATCTTGTTATTTTTATTATCTATATCATTAACAATGGCTAGAACTAAACAAACAGCAAGAAAATCCACTGGTGGTAAGGCCCCAAGAAAGCAATTGGCTTCCAAGGCTGCCAGAAAGTCTGCTCCATCTACCGGTGGTGTCAAGAAGCCTCACAGATATAAGCCAGGTACCGTCGCTTTGAGAGAAATCAGAAGATTCCAAAAGTCTACTGAGCTTTTGATCAGAAAGTTGCCATTCCAAAGATTGGTCAGAGAAATTGCCCAAGATTTCAAGACCGACTTGAGATTCCAATCCTCTGCTATCGGTGCTTTGCAAGAATCCGTTGAAGCTTACTTGGTTTCCTTATTCGAAGACACTAACTTGTGTGCTATCCACGCCAAGAGAGTCACCATCCAGAAGAAGGACATCCAATTGGCCAGAAGATTAAGAGGTGAAAGATCTTAGGTTTGATGCTTCACTAACTTTCAATTCGTTTTATTATTTTAAGTGTTTATTTGTATTACGACTGTATATTAGTATTAATGTATAATTTATGAAGAAACTTTGTAATCCTGTAGGACAGTATACATCAATGTTATTTACTATCACTTAATGGTTGCTAATATACTTAACAGAGCTATGGGTGTTTTCTTACGACAACATTAAGACTTCCTTTTTTGAAATGTGTGGCTTATATAAGCTTGGCTGTATTCTTACGAACAATTGTTGTACAACTACTAATTTTGCAATTCTCCTATGTTAATGCTATGTATTATTCAGAAGGGAAAAACATCTGGTTCAGTGTCCAAACCCTTTTGCTCCTGCTCGAGAGCTCTCTGTTCCAAGTATGGCAATAAGATGTCTTTATATTTGTGGTATCCTCTGTATTCTTCTACGTCGTCACTCCAGCTATTAATTCCATTTAACAAACGGCGAGGCACATGAGGTTCATCGCATAAGTCGGTCATTGGAATGAAATAAGTACGAACTGTGAATACCACTCCACCACTGATTGGCAAACGACGTAAACTCTGGCGCTCGCTTCTGAAATACAATTTTGAAACATCGCTAGCTGTTTCAGCCGTATACCAACCGCCAATTTCTGGAACATCTTCTCTTCCAATGGAATCAGACCAGCCTAAATTATCATCGGTTTGAATAAAGTAATTGTTTCTAACAACAGGCTTGTCGGGTGTTAAACGGCGGAAGAATTTGGTCATACCTGATTTCAAATTAGTTTCATACTTTGGGACATCACCACTCGTGTGAATCTCGTTTAGTTTCATCCCAAACTTGTCTTTCAATCTCCAGAAACCTGCTAAAGCAATGGCTCCAGCTTCCAAAGAATAGTTTCCATCATCATTTTCCAACATGATTACCAAGTCATCTTGTGTGAACTGAGCTGCGATCTTCATAGGGTCTTCTCCATGCCCAGGGCGGAAATCGTATGATTCCCCTGTTTCCAAGTTGTCCATTCCAACCTCAGTAGCTTTGAACAAAGTTGGGTAGCGGGCAGGCAAATATCTTTTAAACTCATCCAATAACTCGTAAGCAGCACCCATAGCACGAGGGGCAGTTTTGTATAAGTCATCCCCTCTTTCAGCAAATCTTTTCAATTTTGTTTCGTGGTACTTCAACCATTCATTGTCTAACTCGATCCAACTGTCCCACTCCATATTTCTGATACCCATGGTAATGGTGTATTTATGCTTAAAGGCACGATAAGGCATCGGCTTTGTTTTCTTGTAATCCCAATATCTGAATGGGGGTGGAACAGGAGTCTTAAAATCGTAATCCGGAGTCCAGACTCCGAACGCACGATTCACAATGTTTGTTTTCTTGCTTTTCTCCAGCTTGATACTTGCCTTTGGTTTAGCTGCTGAAATAGCTCTGAAGAAAATTGCAAGTGCAACCAAGGTTACTCCACTAAGGAGGACATTGAACGACTGCTGCGAAGATCCATTAGTCAATTTTGAGTATGTGGAATACTGCTGATTATATAGAGAGACCAAGATCCCCGTATCTAATTCGGAAGAGTTCAGCATCGTGTTAAGTCTATAATTTCTAATGAAGGTTCCTGGTTGTTTTTTGAAAATACCATCATATTAGTGCCGGGCCATTTTGTATTTATATCTGCCATGAATGAAGGGTTCCGTATTCATCTTCCTAATTAGGATAAAATTTGCAGTCTTTAAATTGATAAGATTTTGCCTGCATGTAATGTATATCTGGCTTAATGTAGCAACATTGTGCCAGTTCCCCGAGATGGTCAAAGAGTCCTTCGGAATATGGTGTTACAGTACGAGTAGGTTATTATCGTGAACTTCTGTGTTATTTTATGTAGTGCTAAGCAGATTGGAAGTTCGATACAGGTATGTGAGTCAAAAGTAGAAATTTGAACCGCAAAGACATTGTGAATCAGTTCATTCTGTACTGTATTACAAGGATGCAAGTATATTAAAAAATAGGTTCTAGTGGTGACTTCCTGGGCCGTATGTATCCCAGTCAAGGTGTTGTTTGAATGTAGTCTTTTAAAACATTAAGTCTCCTCTACTGGTTCCTCTTTGAACCTTCATGACTATTTGGTGAACTGCATATGTCAAAACATATGCTGACGCTATTATGCTGGAGGTAAGAACGCTGCAAAAAGCATCGCTTGCACCAACCCCCAAATCAACATATAATAAATGATTATCTTCTGTGAAGACGCTGGTAACTGGGCCACATACCAATAGCTTAATGGTAAGAAGCTGGAGATTCTGACCAAAATTTGAACATTCCAGAAAAATATGCCACCCACAATGACAGCTACATTAACTAACAACCAGGGCAACACCTTCTTGAGGACAGGCAATTGGAGCCAAAAGTGATGAATACTAAGTCCATGGATAATAATCACCGGAAGTGCAATCAAGAAGTTTGGAATGTTGTTTGGTGACCAATACTGCAAGAAACCATTTCCCCAATACTTCCGTTGAGCATACGAGAAGAGTATGGGAAATGTATTGTTACACCATTCTCCTCTGGCTGGACAGAACTCGAGATATGCTTTGACGATTGTATACACCAATGCAATGAATATTGAGCTACCAGCAATTAAGCTCCAGATGGCGTCTTCTACCAATCCGAATTCTATTAAATCGAGCAAGTAGGGTATTCCGAGCAATAGACTGTTGGCTCTAACAGTGAAGTTCACGGCAGTGAATATTCCTGAAAGTACGTATAATGGCTTGGACACTATGGATTTTGTATTGTTCTTACGGGAATCATGGGGGTTGATAGACATATCGTATGTTAATATCAGCGCAAAGCTCAAGACGTTACTGAGGTTCTCTGAGTAGTTGGCAGTCAAGAAAACGCCTGCTGGGGCGATGACCATGAGCAAGGCCGATCTTAATGCTAGGGTTTTATTCTTCTTAAAGAACTGGAGGGATAAGCAATACACGAGTATTACCGATATGAAATGTAGGATGTTGGATACTATTAAACTAAGAAGCAACTTGGAGTAGTAGTCTTCTTTGCCTATTGGGATCCATTTTATGAACTTCAACCAGCTGGGACAGAACACATATTGGTGCTCGTACTGGATATCGTTGACAAACAAGTCGGTGAAGTACACGGAATCCCATACTATGAACTTATTAAGGATGTTAGTTAGCACATTTCCATAGGGAGAAGTATGTATCTCGATGATGAGCTCCGAAGACGTGTCAAACTGCGATGGAGTGAAGTAGACGATGGCCAATTGTATGGTTTTGAGAGCTACGAACGTCTTCGTCAACTTCCATACGGGTATCATGGCTGGGGTGTCTCTTACCGTCCCGATCCTCGAGAAAAGTGAGCACAATGCGTTGCTGGTATAGAAACAGTGTGTTGTGGATCAACATTGAGACTTTTGGTTTGACGTCTCGCTAAACTTTTTTCGATACTCGATATCGCACGCATCTTACTATGGAGAAATGATGTGTATGGTTATATTATATAATGTGTAAATAGGTGAATTGCTGATTGGTAGGTATTATTTATTACACAGATGAGATTTCTTGATATTGATATTATAATATTTATATATGTTGTACCGAGGAAGATTATGTAGTAATTAAGATATAATAGCTTGTGAGTTAATTTCATTGAATTGTACAGCCTGATGATTTTGCAACAATTGTTATGTTGTCACTCGCAAAAGCACCAATGCTCTTCATCCCTTTACTCACATTGATCATTACTGAATGTGTACAATATTCCTTTTATTTCTTATTTGCATACTATTGGTACGCTATTATTCCGTTTTATATATTCTCCAGAATCTATATACAAATACAAGATCCCCCTTAACTACGTCTCATTATAGAACTATCAGACATCAATTACGGGACCTGGTGCTTTTTATCTTCCTTTATTTTCCTTGTTGAAGCCTCTACTTCTTGCCGAACTGGGCATTGAATTGCTTAATGACACCAGCAACGGACAGCGGGTTCGACAACGTGGTGATGTCTCCTAACTGGTCAGACTCATAAGCAGAAACCTTTCTCAAGATTCTTCTCATGATCTTACCAGACCTGGTCTTTGGCAAGTCCGCCACAATTATCACACTCTTTGGAGCAGCAAATGGACCGATCTGCTTTCTGACAGTCATGATCAACTCCTTTCTCAATGCAAAAGCTTCATCGCTAGTTTCCTTTCCAGTAATTTGCTCAACATAGGTATCTTTAAGGGCAACGTAAGCTACGACAGCCTGACCGGTCAAGTCGTCATGGATACCTACAACAGCAGCTTCTCCGACACCACGATGCTCAATAAGAGCTGCCTCGATCTCAGCAGTAGACAATCTATGGCCAGACACATTAACGACGTCGTCAACTCTACCTCTGATCCAGTAGTAACCATCGTTGTCTCTGGCAGCACCATCTCCTGTGAAGTAGTAACCTGGGTATGGATTTAAGTAGGTGTCCATGAACTTTGAGTGGTTCTTCCATACAGTTCTTGCCAAGGATGGCCAGGTGCTCTTGATGGCTAAAACACCTGCAACATCGTTACCCTCAATCTCGACACCGGAAACCGGATCGATGATAGCAGGCTCAATACCAAAGAATGGCAACGAAGCAGAGCCAGGCTTGTTTGGAATGACACCAGCAATTGGGGCAATTAAGTGAGCACCAGACTCGGTTTGCCAATAAGTATCAGCAATGTGACATCTACCTTGACCAACGTGCTCATTGTACCATTCCCAAATGTCTGGGGAAATTGGTTCTCCGACAGAACCCAAAGTTCTTAAGGAAGATATGTCGTACTTTGGAATCTCGGACTCGCCATTCTTTCTTAACAACCTAAGGGCAGTTGGGGCGACGTAGAAGTGTGTAGCCTTGTGTTTTTCGACGATTTGCCAGAATCTACCGTAGTCTGGGTAAGCTGGAGTACCTTCAAAAACGATTGTTGGCACACCAAGAAGTAATGGACCATATACGTTGTATGAATGGCCAGTAATCCAGCCAACATCACCAGCTGTAAACATTACGTCCTCTGGATGGACATCGAAGACGTACTTTGTGGTCAAGGCGACACCGAAAAGGAAACCAGCAGTGCTGTGGACAACACCCTTTGGAGTTCCAGTGGAACCTGAGGTATATAACAAGAATAATGGGTCGTCGGAGCTGACAGAAACAGGGGTTAAGTAACCACTGAACTTAGTGGACTCTTCGTCCCAGTCGAAGTCTCTGCCCTTCTCCATGGAGATATCATTTGAACCTGTTCTTTTATGAACAAGAACCTTCTCTACAGAAGGACAGCTTTTTAGAGCCTCGTCACACAACTTCTTGATGTGGGTGGTCCTTCCACCTCTTCTTCCCTCGTCAGCGGTGATGAGAACCTTACAGGAAGCATCGTTGACTCGATCTCTGATTGAGCCTGAGGAGAAACCAGCGAAAATGACAGAATGAATGGCACCTAATCTGACAACAGCCAACACAGCGATAAGTGATTGTGCTGTGTGAGGCATGTAGATGGCAACAGTATCACCCTTTTTAACACCCCAAGATTTCAAGACACCTGCGACCTTGGAAACTTCTCTTAATAACTCCGCGTAAGTCAAAATATAAGAGTCCCTCTCGTCATCAGCTTCGAATAGAATAGCTGGCTTATCTGGAGTGGTGAATGCCCATCTGTCAACACAGTTGTAACAAGCATTTAATTCACCGCCAATGAACCAAGTGGCATCACCATTCTTTAAAGATCCATTGGAAACTTTGGTAAAGTCTTTGTCCCAGTGCAATAACTCCTTGGCCAATGGGCCGAAGAATCCCTCTGGGTCAGTAATAGATTGCTGGTATAATTCTTGATATTCTTCAAAAGACGAAATATATCCTGGGCTTGGTTGGCTCTTGAAAAATGCCTTTGGTGTAGGTCTTGGGGTGGCTCCGTTAGCCTCGTTAACGTTCTTGTGAGTTGGAGGTACAGTCATAGCAATAAATAGTACAAGAGGGCAAAGTTTTCTGAAATTTTAGTATTGTTGATCTGAATGTATGAATATGGCGTCCTAGTGAATTCTATTGAAGTAGGTAAGAACGAACCAAGTGAATAGTGAAAATTCTGGAGAATCATTAGTATTTACGTCTGAAAAATATGTAATTGTTCCATTTCGGACATTCGACTCATGCAAACTCAATGAAATAACGCAGGTGACAAAGCTATATTAGGAAACCGGGTCCTGGATGGCTGTATGTGGTTGAGTGATTCAGGGCATCTCGTCACTATCGTTTGGCATTCAAACACCCTAGCACCTGATCTTGAATCCACACATGGTCTAGTCTTTTTATTGCCCCACTAAACGATTATTTTTCACCACGCAGAAAAAATATAATATACGAAACTTTCTGAGAGTCATTCACAAGTGAAAAATCAAGTGGAAGATAAGTGTTACATACTCAATTCTTAGTCTATAGGCTTATAGAAAGTAGGAAGGGCTAAATCTAGAATATTGGAGAGCTTCTTCGGATTTCATGAAGAAGAACTCCTACAGTATATATAGACTGTAGAAAACAACCGCATATGACCAGTTCTCCACTAAAAAACGAAACTGTTGGCCGGAACAGAAAATACTACTTACAAGTCGGAGCTGTAACGGCTTCTAGTGTTTCTCTGCAAGGCCTGCGATTGGCAGTGAATTGTCTCTTTAGACGAAGATTTTTTGCATCGCATATGTTCTCGTGATACCAGTGACTACGTCGGGCTCGCTTCCATCGTTGTACGGTCGGGACACAATCGGCTCGGGACACTTCAACTACCATTTGGGCCTGACTTGGCGAATATGTATAAGTATGTGGGCTTACCTTGGTGTTGGAGTGTGTGGAGCTAGTGACTCTCGACGCATTAGATGACTCAAATTTTATTCACCTACTAGACCTTTTGAGTCTAATTGGAACCTCCATGAATCCACCTGTCTACAGTGAATGTCATATCGCGTGACTGACGTAGCAGGCTTTGGACTTTCTTCGGACAGGCCCATTGCTGTTAGGACTACGGTGCATATTTATACTAGACGTCATCTCTGCTTCCCCGCTCGGTGATATCTTCATCTGCGTTGTGTCTGTGCGCTTCGTCCTCTGTTGGCACCTTCATGATTCGAATATGAAGGTATGCTTGGATCTTCTATTGTGCTACCATGCACAAATTTGTTGGCGCAAAATTTGAAGCCTTCATTGAAAAATGTTGGAACTTGTGCCCATCGTTACCGCTAGTTATTAACGTATTTGTTTGATGGTGGCAAATACACGTAAGGGAACAGAAGTTACTGGCGGTCAAAAGAGGATGCAATAACTAGCTCAGATCCAATATTTGCCCAGTACGTTCGTTATGGGCTTTGAACAACAAGCTAGTATAGATGTTAGTGCAGGAAAATGTAAGAAGTCTGGGATGACTATTCTAAATACCAGTGAAAGATAGCATGGTTTCGTCTGTAGCTGCAATCTTCAAATACGACCATCCACTGGTATTCCTTGGCTATGTATTGAAATACCTTTTCACCAAACAGAGCATTCTTGCTGCCAAATTTCCTGGCCGCTTTCGGATCGTTGCTGCTGCTGGTAAAAAGTGTTGGAACCCAAAGAATTTTCGCAGCTATTTGGCGTGATCAAAATGCCATGCGGTTCTGCAGCAATCTCAGAAATGTTGTATAAAACATAATCATTTGATGGGATGTTCTTAACAGTGGCTTTACGTCGTACAGTTCTATCCTGGAATTGGTATATATTACGTCTATATCCATTACTGGAGTTTTACGTCAAAAAGGATTGTCGAAATCGCTACAAGAACCCCTAAAATGAACAACGAAACTAATACTCCCCTCCTAGACTTGGGCCTCTTGGTTGTTGGAGAATTGGGTCTCTCCTTCCTACTTTTAAGAATCCTCCTGAGCAACTTGAACAATACAACAAAGATTTTCCCCATTACCTTAGTCGCTCTCGGTATGGTGATGTTCTGGCACTCTTGCCCGAAGATATTCTGATCAACCACGACCTAATGCCATACGCAAAACATCCTGATACTCCTCCATCATTGCCACGACACTTTCTAAATGCCTCCTACGAAATCACTTGCATCCATTAACAAAATAATTCCCTTCAAAACTTGTATTGAATATATGTATATTATAATTTAATAATAACACCATCCGATGTTACATATCCTGTAATCCTGATCTAAGCTACTGGTATAACGATTTCTTTTCTGATCATAATATTAGACATATCTAAAAAATAACTATATCCTAATGCATTTATAGGACTAAAATATCCTCTATTCTATATCTATAAGGAAGATCGCTCTTCGCTTCTAAAAACGTATTAAAAACATGTAACCATGAAATAAATAACCCAATTTTGCTCTATCATTCATCGACCACGCTTCTTTGAATCGCTTAATCGACTTCTTCCACAGTTGGGCCCTCGTTGGATGGCTCTGGGGCACCTCCAGCGGCACCTGGGAAACCACCTGGAGCGGCACCACCTGGAGCAGCACCAGCTTGGTAAGCCTTAGCCATGATTGGGTTAGCCTTACCTTCCAATTCCTTTTGTTGGTCAGCAAATTCCTCAGCAGTGGCAGTTTGGTTGGCGTCTAACCATTCAATGGTCTCGTCAGCAGCCTTGGTGACTTCCTCAACTTCAGAAGCTTCCAACTTGGACTTGAATTGTTCGTCACCCAAAGAGGTCTTCAAGGAGTAAGCGTAAGACTCCAAACCGTTCTTAGCTTGAACTCTGGTAGCTTCCTTCTCATCTTCCTCCTTGAACTTCTCAGCCTCGGAAACCATCTTCTCGATGTCTTCCTTGGATAATCTACCCTTGTCGTTGGTAATGGTGATCTTTTGAGTCTTACCGGTACCCTTTTCGAGGGCAGAGACGTTCAAGATACCATTGGCATCAATGTCGAAGGTGACTTCGATTTGTGGAACACCTCTTGGGGCTGGTGGGATACCAGAAAGTTCGAACTTACCTAACAAGTTGTTGTCCTTTGTCTTAGCTCTTTCACCTTCGAAGACTTGAATCAAGACACCTGGTTGGTTGTCAGCGTAAGTGGAGAAAGTCTCAGACTTCTTGGTTGGGATGGTAGAGTTTCTTGGGATCAACTTGGTCATGATACCACCAGCAGTCTCAATACCAAGAGACAATGGAGCAACATCCAAAAGCAACAAGTCTTGGGTCTTAGAAGAAGTGTCACCGGACAAGATAGCGGCTTGAACAGCAGCACCGTAAGCAACAGCCTCATCTGGGTTGATAGATCTGTTTGGCTCCTTACCGTTGAAGAAGTCAGAGACGAGCTTTTGAACCTTTGGAATTCTGGTAGAACCACCGACCAAGACAATCTCGTGGACTTGAGACTTGTCAACCTTGGCGTCTCTCAAGACCTTCTCGACTGGGTCCAAAGTGGATCTGAACAAGTCTTGACATAATTCTTCGAATCTAGCTCTGGTGATAGAGGTGTAGAAGTCAACACCCTCGTAAAGGGAGTCAATTTCGATGGAGGTCTGGGCAGAGGAAGAAAGGGTTCTCTTAGCTCTTTCACAGGCAGTTCTCAATCTTCTGAGAGCTCTTTGGTTGGTGGACAAGTCCTTCTTGTTCTTTCTCTTGAATTCGTTGACGAAGTGAGTGACAAGTCTGTTGTCGAAATCTTCACCACCCAAGTGAGTGTCACCAGCAGTGGCCTTGACCTCGAAGATACCGTCTTCGATAGACAATAAGGAGACATCGAAAGTACCTCCACCCAAGTCGAAGATAAGAACGTTCTTCTCTTCCTCGGTCTTCTTGTCAAGACCGTAGGCAATGGCAGCGGCGGTTGGCTCGTTAATGATTCTCATAACGTTTAAACCAGCAATGAGACCAGCATCCTTGGTAGCTTGTCTTTGGGAGTCGTTGAAGTAAGCTGGGACAGTGACAACGGCATCGTTGACCTTGGTACCGAGGAAACCCTCAGCAGTCTCCTTCATCTTAGAAAGAATCATGGAGGAGATTTCTTCTGGAGTGAAGACCTTGGTCTCACCCTTGTACTCAACTTGGATGTTTGGCTTTCCACCCTTGTCAACGACAGCGAATGGGAAGTGCTTGACATCACCTTGGACCTCAGCATCGTCGAACTTACGACCGATCAAACGCTTGGCGTCGAAGACAGTGTTAGCTGGGTTCATGGCAGCCTGGTTCTTAGCAGCATCACCAATGAGACGCTCAGAGTCAGTGAAAGCAACGAACGATGGGGTAGTTCTGTTACCCTGATCGTTGGCGATGATCTCGACACGGTCGTTGGAGAAGTGAGCGACACAGGAGTAGGTAGTACCTAAATCAATACCGACGGCTTTAGACATGTTTGATGTTAGTTTAACGGTAGGTTGTTAATGGGAAAAAGAAGAAGTGAAAACTTTGAAAAACTGCAAACCCGGCAATTTATAATTTATAAGGAATCCACAGAATCTGAATGGACGACGACAGAAGTTCCATGGGGTTCCACAAGATTCTGTGGAAAAACTGAAAAATTGCACCCATGGAAGCATCTGGAAGGTCAGGTGACCCCGGAGTACGGGCTAATTACAGGCATTTAGGGTAATTAATGGTGCAGCGGAGTGTATAATGGTTGAGGTGAAGCTGCGGAAAGGAAGGATTATCGTTTGGACGTGGACGAGAAAAGGCTGCTAATGATGTGCAGGCGGAGGTGAATCAGGCTTGGTATGGGAACTGCGAAGGGCAAGAAACCAGACGATGGCGTACGAGAGGAGGCTATATCGGATGGCAAATTGGGTGCATTTGCATTCTAGTTTCGTAAATGGGCGGTTATTGAACTGGGTCTAATCCTAGAATGTTACAGCCCTGTCGCTGGCCACCTCTAAGTTTCGGCAGAAACTCTGCTCTAGCTTTCCAAGAATCCTAATTGAGGGCTTATTTCCTTGACGTGAGGGAAATTTCCAGGTCACGTGAACATCGTTTGATTGCTCCAAAGAGTAACCAGTGAAGTCGATTTGCTTTTGCGTTGCTCTTGTTTGCAGTTTTTTATTCGACTTCGGTGACTTCGTTTCTGCTGCAGCAACACGTATGCCCATCGACTGTATTTACTGGTTTTTCTGCTCTTTCAGTACCCACGAAAGAATGTAATGCGTAGGGACGAGTAGATAGAAAAAAATAAGCACAGATCAAAGAGTCATTCCATGCTCTCATTTGATGAAGCAGCAGTACCCCTGAAGCTCTTCAAGGAAGTAGAGGATAGTAATGTTATCCGCTTGAAGTAATACGGTGTTTCTGCAACAGATGTTCCCAATAGGGACTTAAAATATCACTTACATAAATAGATTAACGAAATTCACGTGACCCAATGTGTTAGAGTCCATCTGACATAAATGGACGAAGTCATTATTCAACTGTGTGTGAAAATATGCCACGAATTCAAACTATATGCTATCACAATACTCAATTTGCCTTCTGCTTTTATTGCAAATCGACATCCATTGGGTAACAGCTTCAACACTTCTTTAGGTCTACAAACCTACGATGGAAAACTCTCCTGCACACCATTTAGGCACTTCAAAGTCAAGACTTGGTATGACGTAATCTCATCTACAATAATCTCGTTCAAGTAGTATGTAATATTGCAAAATATGGCATAACCTATACACTAACGGAGCCAACAAAACAGAATTGTCCTAACAAAGTCCAAGTCGTCGTTAATAGACTCTCGAAGTTCATAAAAAGATACATAAATAAGAAGAAGATCAAGCATGCTAGATCTTAGTAACAAGATCATAAAGCCCGTGCCAATAGTCCACAATTGTGGAGACAAGTAGCTTAGTCCGCAGCTTTTCTAATCTAGTTAACCTTCTCCTTGGTGTAGTCATTGACCAAGTGGAAAGCTCCAATCTTTCTGAAAACATCCTTGACTTGAACCCATACGTTCTTCAAAGTAGGGTGTCCAATCTTGTTAACGTTGTTGTCGATGTGAACTTCAATGGCGTTGAAGAAGTCTCTGGTGTACACGGAAGTCTCAAATCTCTTCTTAATGAAAACAGTGTAAGCGAGGAATGGACTTAAAGATCTCTTTCTGAACGCAAGCATTCTGAGGAACAACCATGCGTAGGTAACGACTTCCAAAGTAGCAGCCAATTGGATAGACTTGGTGTTGCTCTTGGAAACGAAGTTTCCAATGTGCTCAGAAATTGGAGAGTTCTCCAAGCGGAAAATAGGCAAGATGTAACCCTTGACGTAGACTAAGACGTGGAAAAGGGAGAATAAAGCAAATGGAAACAAAGTCAACAAGATGTAAGGTCTCATCCAGAGGAACAACAACCCGGTCAAGAAATAGTGGGTGTTATCGTCCTTGAATAATAAAGCAAGGTTGATGCCATTCTTTTGGATTAGTTGGTACACAAGGATTCCGAAACTCTCGACAACACCGAAGAGGGCAGCCACATACCAAAATCTGTAGGTTGATGGGAAGATTTTGATGTAGGTAAGGGTGTAGTAAAACACGGATATCAAGGTAACGAAGTGACCAATGAACCAAGCGAATTGGAGTGTCTATAATATAGTTTAGTTAGTATTGAGTTGATCAAATTTGGAATAGTTTAGCATTAAAGTAAGGATGGGCGCGATGACCAATTGGTGAGATTTCAGGAATCCAATGATAAGTGACAACAAGTTTAAGCCGTAGCCTTGACAACGCAATAACGTTATCAATAACCCCAGATCTTCACATATCGCCATTGGAATCCAAATCGGCAATTGCCACCAGATTGCTCCAATTGACCCTGTATTTCTGTCTAAGCAGTCTCCATCGATGAGAATTTCTGTTTGCCATCAACGAAATTTCACCAACGGGTCCAACGGCAGAGCAATGCGAAGAGATGATTCTAATTTCGAGTAATACATAC
The DNA here is from genome assembly GCA_030572575.1 of Scheffersomyces insectosa. Lineage (NCBI taxonomy): Eukaryota > Fungi > Ascomycota > Pichiomycetes > Serinales > Debaryomycetaceae > Scheffersomyces > Scheffersomyces insectosa. The sequence goes on from JAJMAO010000007.1 coordinate 39,744, forward strand.
CTTGACGGTCTCCAAGAGCTTTTCCTGGTCGAATCTGTCGCCGTGAGCTGGTTTAGCTGCTGTGGGCTTCTGGGTTGGAGGAGGAGGGGCAGAGCTGGACATGTTGCTGTTCTTTTGGGGGTCTTCGCTGGGGTAAGTTAAGGGGATAGTACAAGGGGGTAGTGGTTGGATGAAGCCAATTAATACCGATTTCGATGTGAATGTGAGCTTTCCGGTCAAATATATACGGAATATACAAGTATCCTGTTGAAGAACGATGATCCACAATATTCACCTGTAAAGAGAAGTACCGAATATCGTAAGGTTATGTCCAGACTATTCTCCAGAGATCTTAGCTTAGGAACAGTCTGTGCTTAAAAGTGCACCTGAAACTTTTTTCTGGTGGTGGAAATTAGGCGGTCACGAGATCGTTCCGAGGTGTTTCGGTGGTGAAGAGAGGGAAAGGTCACCGAGTGAAGGGAAGAGAGTAGAGAGAATGGGAGTGAGTGATATGGGTAGCGACAGGATGAGTGACGGGTACAGCAATAGAGATGTCGTTAGTCGTGTGTAATTGGACGAGTGCTGCAATGTTGTAGTGTATGGAGTCATGGTTGCTGGGTGGATTTTGTAAGTATCGTGAGATTGCTATATCATGTTTGGTGGATACTGCGTGAAGGCATATATGTGTCCATGGTGTATAGAATGCTGAAGAAGAGTAGTGGTAGGCTTAGAGTACAGTAGTAAATTTCTGGTGAAGAACCCTATTGGAAATAGTAATTCGTGAAATACTGTGTAGAATGGCAGAGAGGTTGACTCAAACCTCTATCTTCCCTCTCTCATATTACAGATGAGTGTATGGCAAGATTCCACATTCGGCCAGCTACCAAAACTAGTCCTAACGTCATTTCACAGAGAGAAGTTCCCGTAGCACACAGTGTAAAAAATGCATTATTGACGTTAAACCGAATGAACCGTGCTATTTACTGGCGCCTCAACAATATCGAATAAGCTTTTACGATTGGTGAATGTCTTATATGAATACATTTTATAGTTGTATCAGACTCACATTGGTATAATACCCCTGTGAAATAAATCAATTTCACAGCCAAAAATTCATAGTGCAAAAATTCATGGGGATCGATCCAGCATCAAATATGGTTCACACCATTTTCCTTCCATGCCACAACCAAAGTTCCTAGCTCCTCCCCTACCCCCTATCACTTTCACCCTCGTCCTGGCTTAGCTATCATCCACATACCCATTCATACACTCATGGAGGGGTTCATACATAGACAAACATCCTTCAGCCTGACTTCCTAATCCGGCAGTTTTCAGGGCACCCACTTGCATACGACTCGCCTGGATTTCAGGTAGTAGATAATACAAACTAATACAAATACACTAAACGGGGTGTAGTCATGCCAGGTGTTCGAAGTCGTTAAGTGGATAGTTTCGGGGGAATAAACAATAACATTGGAGCAACATGGAAGGACTGGAAAAAATTCATTGAGAATATGTTTAGGGGGCTTTTGAAAAGACCCCTTAAATGATTTAGATTTGAAGGCAATCGTCTATAACTTACGTTGGTGAAATGGGCTGCTTGAGAAGTAGCCATAGCTGTAATCTCACAAACAGGGTCTCCGTACATAAGCAGTGTGCTCCTAGACTTAGACAAAATAAGACATGGACAGGATTTGCGCAAGACTTGTTGAGATGCACCCCACATAGACTAAATTGTTGCATTTGTTTGCAGCTGGGTTAGATGACTTCGGTTAGCTACAATGCCATCAACCATGTTGATTCTCTACTCAAATAGTTTATTAACCATAAAACCGACGCTAGTTACATACTACGCGAAATTAATAGAACAAAATAATAATAATAAGCTAGCTTTTCTAGCTTCTTCGACACTTCTTCACTTTCCCTTACCGGAAGCCTCCATGACCCTCTAACGCAAGAATCCCTTACGACTCTTGGCTGGAGCTGCCACGACAGGAGGTTCTTGTGGCAAGGTTTTCTGCTTCTCTAGCTGGATCTTCTTGTCCTCCAACAACTTGATCTGCTTCGTCAATTTGTCTTTCATCTCTTTGTGACGAGAGAAAAGATCAGCTTCAGATCTCTGTAACTTCTTCTCCTTTTCTGATACCTTCTGTTGGAAGACCGCCTTCATCTCAGCTTCCATCTTGGCTAACTTGGCCTCATGCAATGCGCGTTCCTCTTCTTGTTTAGTGAGCGGGTCGAACTCTCTGAAAACACTATGGTCTTGTTCAATACCCATTTTCTTCAACTTCTCACTTCTGTAGTTTTCGTACAAAGTGTTGGAAGTTTGTTCCTTCAACTCCTCTAAGAAGTTACGGATAAGCAATTGACGCAACTTGATGAAGTCATTGTGGTCCTCGTTGTCAACTTCAATGACACCCCATGGGTATTTTCTTCCCCTAACGGATCTTCCATCTGGAGTTTGGACTTCTTTGGTTGATCCAATAACAGCGAATGGGAATTTTGCCAAGATCTGTTTAGTGTTCAAGACGGTTTCCTCGTCATCATCTTCAAAATCTAATGGTCTGAAGGTCTTAATACCTTGGAAACGGATATCTTCAGTGATACGTGTCTTGAATTCACTGATCTCCTCTTCAGTCAAGGTGTCACTCTTGGCGATGATTGGAATCAAGTTGACCTTTTCGTGCACTTGCTTCATAAGAGCGATATCAAGAGCTCTCAAAGAGTGGCCAGTAGGCTCAATGAAGTAAAGGAAAGCATGAATACGGGTATCGTTAATGGCGGCACGGTTGATTCTGCTCTCAGCTTCCAAGTACAGATCAAAACGGCTATTAATCTCATCTACTATAGGCTTCCACAGGTCAACGTTGTTGATAGACTCGCCAAATCCTGGAGCGGTAACAACGGAGAGGGCCAACTTGACACCATCCTCTTCGATATCGGCTTTGGTAGACTTGATTTTGACGGCAACATTCTCCTTGTCAGCGGTATCTAATTCATCATCTTCGTCGTCATTTGTGTTGCTGAGGATATCTCTGTTGAAAAGAGTGTTGACAAGAGTGGCTTTTCCGAGTCCGCTTTCACCAACAACCATGATGTTAAGAGAGAAACCTCTTCTGACAGACTTACGGTGCCATTGCTTTGGGAGGTTGGCAAAACCTACATAACCGTTAAGCTTCTTCTTGAGGATTTTGATGTCCTGAACTGGACGAGGAACTGCTGGTCTTTCTGCTTCTATAAGAGTGTTAGTACTGTCGTTCATGTTTGCAAAGTGTTATGGCAGCAGCGTGAACGAAAAACAGTGAACTTTGGCGGTCACGTCGATAGATAAAGATGAAGGAGTAATTGCAACTGTATTCTAGCACTTCTACTGCTCAAATAGTTCACTTATTGCTCTATATTCCCCCTTTTTTATCAAACAAAACATTAGACGCCGACCTCACTGGCACGGTGGATTTCTCACTATTGTCCAAACTCGCTTAAGCTGCTCGTGTAAATGGCACATACCAGACGTCATGATGTGCTACGTGGTGCTGTCGAATGTATGCCAACGCTAGGATTTGGTGCTGGTGCTGAAAGTTCTTCTTTCTGGGACGTTACTCTCTAGCCGCCAGTAGTTAATATCAACAGAATTGAACCAATCTAATTTTCTGGTGAGAGTTTGTTTTGAAATTCACACTGTTGATTTGCAAGTTAAGTATATGCCTAAACAGCCCAATTTGGCTACCAGAAAAAATCCTTGATACGTGTCAGCGCCCCAAGAAAATGGGTCACGTGAGGAGGTTTTGGCGAGATTCGCAACTTTTGGCGGTGAGTGCGAGTGGGTGGGACGTATGGTAGCGAGGCCCGTGAGAGCCAGGGTCAGGGGGCAGGGGAGATGAGGAAAGCCATGAGTCTTGGAGTGGGTTGGTTTTTTTGGGAGTAATAGAGTAGGTAGGATAGTTATTTGGGACTGTGGGATATTGTGGCAGCTTTCAGAATTTTCGTAGGACTTTTTTGTGTGGAGATATATGAGAGTAAGTGGTGGTTTTAGTGGAGAATGAGAGTAGAATGGAGAGTGAGTATGGTGAGAGAAGGTACATGGAGCGGTAACGAATAGGGATCGTCAGAAGTTGGTGATTCTGAGAGAAGCATTCAGTATCATATCTATATCTAAGCTATTATTATTAATTTCTTTATGTATTTTAAATATTTTGGTGACTTTAACATTTTGGCAACTATAGAATTTAAGTCTTTCATACAATTATGACAAAATAATTGCAAAAAAGTATATTTTGATATTGGTAGAATTATGATGTAACCATATGTATCATGATTTCATGAAAAGAAGTCCTGAAATAGCCCAATAGATTCAAAAAGGTCACCAGATACTTCTGGAGTAGTAATATAAGCATGAATATGGGTAAATATCGATATTCAACAGATTTGATGTCTTTGCATTGCGCAGTAAGTGTTTGTATGAGAAATACAAGAATGAATGTAAGTCATTATCTAACAAGAATGAACGGCTACAACATTCTGAAAATGGCAATTGCAATAATTTCTATATATCTCTACGAGAAACCATTTAATTGGTCTATAATCTTACCAAGAAACCACTCTTAACTGCTTCCTTACACTTTTTGCAATCGTCTGGGACTACAATTTAACAAACCAAAACCCTGCAGTCAGCCAAGCTAATTGCCTAATTTTCTAATATCTTGTATATCCTACGTTACCAACTCATTTCACCGTTTATCCCCATAATTTTTATATTACTGGTGGCTCAACAAGCCCATATGTACACATAATTCATCTATTTTCAATAGTTCCGTCATTCATAGCTTCGTCAATCAGTTTTCTTCGATCTTTTCGATCTTTTCAAGCTGCTCTAGTAAGAATTGCAAGCCTAGTTTGGCAAATTCCGCCATGTTAAATGCTCTGACTTCGCTGCCTGTCTTTCTGGAGGTGGATACCTGGACCTTGGGCCCGCTTAAGCCGAGGTATACGGTACCCACTTCTGCATCGGTCGCTGGGTCCGAAGATTCGCCGTTCTTATTGTCCAGCAAATGCAAGTCTTTGGAGGGTCCTGCAAACCCTGTTTCTGAAAGAACATACGTTGATCCTAGCTCGTACTTTGCGGTTCTGGCCAATTTCAACGCCACTTGCTCGGATGGACCCATGTAATTACTGATTTCATCGTCGGACCATCCCGACAACTTGAGTCTTTGTTTCAAGGAATACACCAATTTTCCACCGATGTAGAAGTTGGATGCTCCTGGCACTGTCACTATGTAAGCAGACAAGAGGCCCCCACAGGCTGCTTCCGAGATCGCCAACGTCTCGTTTCGTGTGCGCAAAATCGCTGCGATTTTCGTCACTAGAACCTCGATTTCCTCCGGAGGAAACACCATTGTCACTTGCACCGGTCAATTGTAGCACTTCCACTTTTCCAACCCATGTCGTTAGCATCTTCTGATGTGCTTCAGTGTACATCCGTCGCTTTTTCCATCATCACTGCATCCAGCGGGTCGTGTGCCCACGCCCGATTTTTCTGTCTCCATAGCGTAACGCTCACTCGTTCTCTCTCTTGTCTGTTCTCAGTTCGGAGTGGCGATTCCTCAGAGCGAGCGCAGTTGTAAAGGAGAAATGAAGTGTAGCAGAGAACAGCGAGCATTGGCAATAATATATAATAATATATAGAGTAGATTGAGCAGGAATTGTTCGAATAGGTAACAAGAAAGTTTGTCTTTTTGTCTTCAGTTCCATCATAGTAAAATCAGCGCTCAATGTCGACGAAAACCATAAGATTCCACGCTGGCAAGGTCCAGTACGACGAAGACACCAACAGATGTACACCATTGGCCCACAAGGGTGTAATAGTCGTCAAGCCCAGCGCCGACGAGCCCGATTTCTTCGACTTCACATGGTCCGCCAAGACGGACTTCACGGTGACCGGTAACGTGGAGAAAGACGAGTTGTTGCTTATCCCAGGAGACGTTAGCTTCAAGCACATCAAGTCGTGCAAAAGCGGAAGGGTGTTTGCATTGACGTTCTTGAGTTCAGGGGCAAAATACTTGTATTGGCTCCAGGATGTCGGGGACATCGACCAATTGGACAAAGTCACCGACAAAGACTTGCAGATCGTCAAAGAAATTAATGATTTGATAACAATCAAAGAGGACGACGAAGAGTTGGAAGACGAGGATGAGGAACCAGAAGCCACCGAAGAGACCAAGGAGGTAAAGGAGGAGCACGAGGAGAACAAAGAGTAAGTATGTATTTCATTATTATCCAATTTGCATAGATCAATAAATGCATACGTTGCATCGTAGGTGCACAAATGCAATTAGTATCCAATCTATTTGAATATCTGTATTAACAGAACTAGAGAACCCGTGAAAGAGACTCCTAAATTACCCATTTCAGCCATATCTGACTTGTTGGACATCAGTGTCATTGAAAAGCATCTTGACAAGCTCAATCCTGAACAATTGCAACAGTTATATTCCGAGCATTTGCCACAATCTTCTGCTTCCCACCCATCGAAATCAACCATTCTAGATGTAGTAAGAAGCGGTTTCTTCCAGCAATCAGAGCAGAATTTGAGCAAGCTGTTGAGAGACGGAAAAGGAGCTGGCTACTTGCTAGCACAGAGCTTGAAATATAACTACACGGGAGAGGGAGTAGATGGATTTTTGGCCGGAATTCGCGAATTGGCAAAGAAAGAGCAGGAAGAAGCCAAGAACAACGAGACTAAACAAACAGAGAGCAACGAAGAGAATACTGGTCAGGATGATGAAGAAATGAAGGACTGAAGTAGGTATTCATTAATATATAAATCGAATAGAATCTAATTATTTTGCATTCGAGCTCGGATCACGTGTAACATGACGTCATATACAGACATCAATGTAGTAGCAACAATAACCCTTAGGAGGCTATATAGATGTTAAATACGTAGTTTTCGAGAAAATAAGAATATTATAGCTATATAAGTTAGGAAGTGGCTGTATTTGTGGATAATTGAAAGCAGAAAAATTGCTACATTAAAATTGCTGCAACTGATTGCAAAATTAACATACAATGGACAAGATAGAAGTGATTGCGAAACCACAAGACCCCAAGCCGGAGAAGGTGACAACTGAGTCGGTACTTGATAAACTTAAGGCTATGGCCGAAGAACACGACGATGGCGAACCACTTAGAGACCGAATGGAGAGTGACAAGAAAGGGAAAGACGACTATAAAATGGAGGCCGAGGAGGTTGACTATGACGGATTGCCAGTTCCCAAGGGGAAGATACCTGTTGACTCCAATTTTTCAACGGAGGAGATCAAGAAGTTAGTTGAGTTAGCCAAGGAGGAAACCATTATTAAGGATGATATTCATGTCGATGTAGTGAATAGAGATGAAACTTTTGGGGACAGGGTAGTTATCAGCGAGGAGCCCGAGGAGGAGCCCGAGGAGGAGAAATGAGGCAGATATTGGAAATAGTAAAATGCAGTGTTAATAACTGAGATAGGTAATGTGTAGAGATTACAAGTCATTTGTTGTATTTAAATGTTGGTATTCTGACATTTGTATAGTAGATCGAAATCATCGAGTCATTTCATTGCGGGGACAGGTACACTGTATCCGAAAGGTTACTACGTGCTAACCATGAGATTTCACAATTAATGCATACTGAATTATTACATCTCGAGATTCAGTAACAGATTCAGCAATAGTCTCACTTTTTCATAATTGTGATTATCAATTCTTAGTCCATCTCATAGTCGTAGCGACAATGCTGTTAACTGCAAAATGTACTTAGATACTGTTGACTGCAAAATGTGCTTACTCTCGTAGATTACCCTCATTTACGTGCGCTGAACTGGCACTATTCTACACTTACAAAATCTCCCGCTAAATGAACCTCACTCAAGCACACACCCTCACTAATTCGACAGTTTCACGTCCATGCTCTCGCTACAGTCGCTTTCGCATTTCCTCATGTTCCACAAACACTAGTGCGACAGAAAATTGGCAGCAAAACTTGCACGTATTTGTTCACCTCGTAGGAAGATGTTGTTTGTTATTGTATGTTGAGAGAAGTCATAGAAAGATAGGTTTCTGGTTGTGCGAGAGAAAGCTACATCTACAGGAGAACACTGTGGTGTGAGGTAATTTTTATTTCAGACAAGTCTAGTGGTGTATATCGAAATCATATTAGATATCACGTAGATATACGTTCATTCGTCTACAGAGAATCCTTAGAGTAGAGGATACTCTGAGTAGCATTGTTCTTCTAATTGTCTGTATTGTTCGTATTGATTGACAGCACGAACAGTGACACGACTCAAATCGACAAACATACCCGAAACTCGTATAGTTTACCGTCATATATTACCTTCCTTCTACCCCACTACTCATCACCAAGCCATCATGGATCTACAGGCTCGTGGCAAGATAAGGCCCCAGAGGAAATTCGCTCTCTACATCACAAGTCTTCTTGGACTTATTCTATTCACAACTACAGCCCTTCTCTACACTAGTTCGTTATCAGGAGCCGATTCTCCTGCCTGTGACAACGTCTACATGTACCCGTCGTACGCTCGAATATTGGCTTTCGACGAGACTCATACAAAATTTGCATCCAAGTACTCGTTGTACTTATACAGAGAACAGGGGAAAGACCCGATTCCTGACGAGAACAACGGCTACGACCGCTTAAGCGGTATCCCCGTCCTTTTCATCCCTGGTAACGCCGGTAGTTACAGACAAGTCAGATCAATTGCAGCCGAAACTGCCAACATCTACTTTGGCAATAATGGGAACATAGATAACCTGAACTCCCATAACTTTGATTTCTTCGCAGCAGACTTCAATGAGGACTTCACTGCATTCCATGGAAGGACCATGTTGGACCAGGCCGAATTTTTGAACGAAGCTGTTCGGTTCATCTTGGAATTGTATGCTGATGAGCCGGTCCCACCAAAATCTGTGATTTTGTTAGGTCATTCAATGGGAGGAGTAGTAGCGAGAGTAATGCTTACATTACCCAACTACGTAGATAACTCGGTAAATACCATCATAACATTGGCGTCTCCGCATGCTGCTGCTCCGTTGACGTTCGACGGGGACATCTTGAAAATATATTCAGCGATCGATCGTTTCTGGTTCGATGGGTTCAACAATAGCAATGCTAAGAGTAATAATGCTATTGCCCTGATCGCATCTAAGCGTCTTCGTGATGTTTCACTTCTCTCCATAACTGGAGGATTAACAGACTCGACTTTGCCAGCGGATTATACTACGTTGAGTTTCTTGGTCCCTCCTAGCAATGGGTTCACCGTCTATACTACAGGGATACCAGGAGTGTGGACTACTGTTGATCACTTGGCCATTGTATGGTGTGATCAGTTGAGAAAGAAAGTTGCCAAGTCGTTGATCGAAATAGCTGACAAACGAAGTGCAAGCAAAACATATGGATTGGAAGAGAGAATGTCTATATTCAGAAAAATCTTTTTATCTGGATTTGAAGACTATGCCACTCAAGACTTTACTCCATTCAAGACTTCAAGTCCAAGGATTAGCATGAAGTTGGATCTGCAACAAATCAACTCCTTCAGTTTGAGTGGAGAGAAGAGGTTAAAATTGGAGAACAACAGCAAAGGATGGAATGTATTCCACTTGCAAAATGAAGAAAATTTGCAGTTTAATTTGCTTACTTCCAAAGAGCCAGTATCTTGGAAGAGTCTCAAAGATCATGAGAAGTCGAAAAGACTAACAGTATTACTCTGTAATAACTTGAATGAGGGCCCGCAAGAAGAGATTCCAGAAGATTTAACAAGTGAACAGACTAAAGAGTTCATCGCTGTAAAATGTTTTGATGTCTCCAAAGAAGTTCACATAATTCCTCCATCTATAAGAAATAAAAAAGAGAAATCGTCAAAATCGTCGCCATTCTATGCCTTACAATATAACCTGACTGTGTTATCACACTTCGATGTCCTTCTTGTTTCTGAAACTGAAATCGCAGCAGAAGATTTTGTAATCGCTGAGCTTTCTGAATACAAGTCTACTCAGTTCGAGTTAGGAAAGGATCTATCTTCTTTGTTCAGCCGTGGTGCAGATATCTCGTTACCTGCCAATCGTCCACTATCTGTTAATATCCATATCCCCGGTGCCTGGAGTAGTTTGTTATCGTACAGATTAAAGCTTAACTATGGCAATAAGACTCCTGGTTCCTTTGAATCGATAATTCGTCAATGGATTGATCAACCTTATGAATCGAAATGGCATGCCAATGCAGAAAGCGACAACGATATCACTCTTCGAATGCATGGAATTGCTCCCTTTGTTCCATTCAAGATAAAAGATAGCTATGGATTGAATATTCAGTTGTGGTCAGATTCATCGTCTAACAACAAGGAAGATGCATTAGATATTGAATTACAGATTGATTTGTTGGACAGCTTCCGGTCGCTAGTGATGAGATACAGATTGTCTCTCGTAGCTGTCTGTGTGCTGATATCGTTGTTGGTAATGCTTATTCAATTCCAAATGTATTTCCGCACGGGCAAGTTCCCCAACTTTATCTTTGTTCTTTCATACATTAATTCGGGATGGCCCCTTATTGCTATTTTGGGAGTCTTATGTCTTCTCAATTACGTTGTGAAAATCGAATGGATCCAGAACGTGCTCAATCTAATAGATCCGGTAGTCCTACGTGACTCGAATGAGATAAACTTGAGTCTTAGACATGACTTCAAGCTCAATTCTTTCTACTTGGGATTGGAGGAGAACAGTTTATGGTTCATCGGTATAATATTCTATTTCATGGGTACATTTTTGGTGTTTGCTACGTACTACGTGTTGTCATCTCTAAGTACTGTGGGGACTTTGTTTACTTGGATTAAGAAGTCGAATGGAGTCGAGCAGAGCTCACCTTCCAAACGTCGCATCGTGGTTACCATTCTCTTGGTGATGTTGATTCCGATCTATATTCCATATCAAATCGTATATGTGATCAGTTGTGTTGTTCAACTGTTCAACTTGTTAAAGTCAGTGAAGAACGCGCAATTGTTCAATTACCAAGTGTCACTCTTGATAACCATGCTTTGGATCTTGCCAATTAACATTCCTATTGTGATTGTTTTTGTGCACAACATTCTGATCAACTGGAAGACTCCGTTTTCGTCCCATCACAACTTATTATCCATAGTTCCTATTTTGCTCTTAACGGAACGTAATAGCTTGCTAACAAAATTACCAAAAAAGAGAACTAACCAATTGTACTTCACCTGGTATATTGGTTACTTTATCTTCTATTGCATAGTGTATGGCAGTCGCCATACTTATTGGATGCACCATTTGTTTAATTTGATGAGTTGCTTGGTGTTGATAATTATGTATGGAGAGGAAGAGACTGACGGAGGAATTCTAGAAAGCGAAAGCTTAAGTAGATAGCTACATATATCCACAGATAGAGCATAAGATCAGAAGATCATAATTTGCATATAGCTTTGTACGCTAAGGATACTACAAAGTACTACAAAGTACTACCAAATATATAAATATATATTTATCGTATCGAGAATGAGCAACAAACCAGCTGTGATACCATATAATCTGCTTTGGGTTCCTATTCGGTTATCGTAGCTAATTACAATAGTACTCTATACGATATGTGGACTACAGTATATAGCTGCAATATTGAATCAGCGACTGCACTGAAGAACATCCAAGCCTCTACTATAGGGATCAAGACACAATACAAGACACGATGTCATTCTCTAAATAACAATACATATACTACAGTTCTAAGATTCAGTATGTCATAGACAAAATTCCTATTCATTATTAAGACTAATATACACTCAACCTATATAAACATTACAAATAACAAGTTAAAAGAAGTGAACCAAACAAAGAACCCACTCACTAGTTAGAAGCAGATGAGTATTTAGTAACAGCTCTAGTACCTTCGGAGACAGCGTGCTTAGCCAATTCACCAGGCAAGATCAATCTGACGGCGGTCTGGATTTCTCTGGCAGAGATGGTGGACTTCTTGTTGTAAGCAGCCAACTTGGAGGCTTCACCAGCGATTCTCTCGAAGATATCGTTGACGAAAGAGTTCATGATAGACATGGCCTTTTGGGAGATACCGGTGTCTGGGTGAGTTTGCTTCAAAACCTTGTAGATGTAAGAAGAGTAAGTCTCCTTTCTGGTCTTGGTTCTCTTCTTAGCATCGGTGGAGGAAGCAGTCTTCTTAGCAGCAGGCTTCTTCTCAGCTGGGGCCTTGGAGGCAGGTTTCTTTTCAGCTTTTGGTGGGGCCATTGTGTCGATTGATTATAGATATTGAATTGGGTACAAATACAAAACAAAGAAGAAGAAGTGGATCCCAATATTGATAACATTGAGGGAAATTCAAAATATTTATATTCCTGTGAGACTTCGGGGTTGCCAGACTTTCCTGTAGGGAGCACAGTAGAAGACCACCAGCAGTGGCAATAACGGTGGGAGATTAGGGAGGAAAAACAAAACAAACGGGCGCGCAGTGAGGGAGAGAAGCAGGAGAGGAGCGAGGAGAGAGCGAGAGAACGGGAGCATGGACGTGCGTGGACGTGCATGGAGGGAGAGAAGAGAGAGGAGAGTCGCGGAGTCGCGCAGGAGATTAGGAGTGCGGGAGCCAGAATGAGGGAGAGACCAGGAATAATGGTGAGACAAAGTATGAGTGGAGCGTGATCAAAATAAACAAAACAAACAATGAGAGGGATGCAAACACTCAACTTTGGCAAAGGGTGTTCGAGAGCAGGGTCAGTTTCTACGGGAATCAAAAGAGAATCAAATCGGAAAACCGCCAATTGAGTTGGTTCAGATGACCAATAGACTGCTCGTGATTACCTTAGTTGGCTCAACGCAACAATATCCCGGCTCTACCATCACTAAACCGGTCCTTTACACCACTTGCAACCATTATCATCAGAACCAGAAATCTCCTCTAACCGTCTCTGGTACCCCGATTACACACCGCGGGTGTAACATACATCACAACGCTCGCGGCACCCTCAACTGAGAGTTTAGAACAGAACGCCCGCGTAACAATCATCACACTCGCACCCGTTCCAGTCGCCCTCGTCGCCAGCCGCCAAAAAAGCACGGGAATCTCTCCGTCTCCCTGCACTCCCGCACTACTAAAAAGAGTTCTACTGCCATTTCAAACAACAAGTGATCCTCGTTTTATAAATACTGTTGTTTTCCCCCGAGTATATAAAACATCGTATTCTTGTTTCTCTTCTTCTTTTCATATTTGGATATAATCTATCTTAAGTAAATAACAAATATTATAATAAATCAATACAATGTCAGGTGGTAAAGGTAAAGCCGGTTCTTCTGAAAAAGCTTCAACTTCCAGATCTGCTAAGGCAGGTTTGACCTTCCCAGTCGGTAGAGTCCACAGACTCTTGAGAAAGGGTAACTACGCTCAAAGAGTTGGTTCTGGTGCTCCAGTTTACTTGACCTCCGTCTTGGAGTACTTGGCCGCTGAAATCTTGGAATTGGCTGGTAACGCCGCCAGAGACAACAAGAAGTCCAGAATTATCCCAAGACACTTACAATTGGCCATCAGAAACGATGAGGAATTGAACAAGTTGTTGGGTCACGTCACCATTGCTCAAGGTGGTGTCTTACCAAACATCCACCAATCCTTGTTACCTCCAAAGAAGGCCAAGTCCGGTAAGGCTTCCCAAGAATTATAAGCGGGTCACTTACCATTATATTTGTGTACTTTTAATGTTTTAGTTATTCTTCTTTTCTAGCAGTTTGTCCAATCAAACTAGTGTACATTAGTTTTAGTTTTTAATGAGGTAGTTTATTAAATGGAATACATATAATTCTATTGTATCAATGCTGTAGTCATAGAGACTTGGTTTAGAAGGGGGAGAGGAATACAAGGCCCAAATTTTGTCTCCATTAGATGTAGGGGAAGATTCTAGTGCACAGCTTACGTAGTACTATCACATTTCCGTATGCATATTGTAATGGATGATATGGTATAGCAAGAAAGGCAATGGATAACAGCAAAGCCACACCTATCAGTACATTTGTCACTTTTCATTTCCGATATAAAGAATATGAGACATCCCGAGGTAAAAAGCTTACTATTTGCTAAAATTGGATTAGTCCAACAACTACAATCACATACAAGAGCTATTAGTCATCATAAGGGGTGCAACTTATGAAGGGGGAAGGGCAACGCTAAAGAGTAGAGCAAGTAATCGCATGGAGTAACCAACATTCATAGATTCTTCGCAAAAATAGAGAGAAAACACTTGAATGAAGTATAAAAAATGGGGGAACTCGGAAACCCCTTGACAAAAGTCCCCACTTTCATCCCAAGCACATGACCCGTCTTAACCGGTTCCTATTGGTCACTCCCGAAAGCTCATCTCTGTCAATGCCATAGGAAGTCACTGCTGCGAAATTGAGCATTGCAACTGTGTTCTCTAACGGGACTGTGACTGTTGCTCATATTATGTATGGAGATAAGAAATTGCGACCGCGAACGGGGAGAAGGGACAGCGTATCCAGGAGACACTAGTTACAGTGTTTGACATCATATTTCATTCGATAACATTTTCTTCAATCTCAATGCCATATCACGTCACCATCTCGTAGAATTGCCCAAGCTCCACTCGCCATTTAGATCATTCTCCTGTCCATCTCTTCTCCCTCTCTTGATCGTACCCTCCAACAGCTGCAAAATGAGTCCTGTCGCTAATTTTATGTACTGTTTTTCGCACCAACGGGACTCTTTTGGCGCTACGTCGAAATCTGTCGCTAGAGAAATTCATTCATCTGGAATAGCAAAAGAAGCCTGCAATATCTTCAGTCCTTTGTTCAACTATTGGTCATTCTTTTCTGTAGTGTCACAGTTATACCAGAATGGAGAAATTTTCGTCTTGGAGAGATAAGGGAACGGGAATTTCCCCGTTTATGCCCGTTCCTTTCCCGCTTGAACAGGAAAAATCGAAAGTGAAGAAATGGTTACTAGTGCTTGTGAAAACACTTGTTTTCTTGGTGAAGTTGCCCTTTTTGATCCTTTTCACCACGGTATACTACGTCACGTCGTTTAAGCCGCTAGCTCAGTTTATACTCCTTATTCTTTTCGGATTCAACAATTTGGACTTCTCGGTGGAAAACGTCAAGAAGTCTAATATCATCGCAATCAACAAGAATAAACCAGGGCCAAATGAGGTCATAGTGGTCAATTACGTCAGTCCTCTCGATGGATTGGTATATGCTGTAGTTTCCAAGACTTGGAACTGGAGAAACGTGAAAATCTTGATTCCTGTGAAGTCAGGAGAGTTGTACGAATACTCCATTTGGGGATTGATTTTTCATGCTTTTGACAACGACTCCCTAGGAGCCAAAGTAGAAACTTTGGACAAATATAAGAGCAAAGCAGTTTTTTTGTTGTTGGAAGGAACAACATCCAATAACAAAGCATTGTTGCCATTTGTGAAGTTGAAGCCTAGCTATAACTTCGAAGGATTCACAGTGAAATCACTCGTAGTGAAGATCAAGCCTGCCTACTTCACGTTACCAATTCCAAGTGGCAAGATAGGATACTTATTTGAATTGCTCACGAACTTGGATCAATTGAAGAACAACTACATCAAATTGAAATCATATCAGTTCGACAAGTTCGCTGCTGAGGCAATCAAGTCTTCATTTGAAATGAACTCTTTGAATGCAGTCAACCAAAACTTGAACATCACAGAGAAGGAGAAGTTTATTTCTTATTACAATAACCACGATGTTAAGAAGACCTTGTAATTGTGTCTGTAGATTTACAATGGCGTACATTGACCTCATGAAAAGTGTCAGCAATGTAAATACTTGACAACATGAATTCATACACTAATATACATATTATACATCATCCTCATAGCCAGCAGTTGATTACCTTGTAGGGCTTCGGTCTCTATCTTCTCTAATATCCTCTTTGTTTCTGTTACTGCTGTTGCCAGAACTAGGTTTGTTTTCATCGTCTCGGTGGCTTCTATGACTCCTATGACTTCTATGACTTCTATGGTGTTTGTCATGGTCATCTTCGATTCTATCACTACCATGACTCCTATGACTTCTATGCTCCCCGTCACTTTTATGGCTTCTATGGCTTCTGTGACTTCTGTGAGTTCTGTGCCTAATGTCACGCTCATCCTTCTCTTCACTCTTCAAATACCCTTCCATAGGGTCTTTGAACTCATTATCATCTGCCCTGTTGTTTTCTTCTTTCTTACCTCCGACATAACTGGCCATTGGATCTTCAAAAGAGTCTTCACTATCCTTCTTGGCAATATACTCTGCCATAGGATCTTTAAATTCATCGTCGATTTCAATATTGATTGTCAGGTCCTCCTCTCTTTCATTCTTAGATTCTGGTACATACTCCAACAATTTCTTATCATTCCCCTCAATTTTCTTACGATTCCTACTTTCTTTCTCCAATTCTCTATCAAATTCGCTATAATCTACCAAGAAGTCATCTTCCTGCTCGTCATCTCGGAGCTTGTAGTACGTATGGTCTACGCGGAGCTTTCTATCACGGACTGCTACTCCATTAAAGTTATCTACGGCAAGGACACAGCTTTTAACGTCCGCATACTTCAAAAACGCAAATCCTCGGTGTTTACCCGTTTCCCGGTCTTTCACCATGTTTATATGTGTCGGAACACCGTATTGCGAGAAAATGGTAAGTATATCTCTCTCTTCCAATTCATTTGGTACGTTGCCAATATAGATGTAGTTTGTGTCACGGTAATCGTAATGCCAAGACGCTTTGTATGGAGTGTTCGATGCAAGCTCTTTCTGGTTTATAGAATTGATCTTCTGGATCGAATTCATGTTGATACCAAGAGATTTTCCTTTATCGAAGTCTCATTACAAGACCAGAAAGTGATCAAGAAGAGCCATAGAGATGCACTATCTAAAGAGCTATGGGTTTGGAACTCATCACGTGATTTAAAACGTGACAAAACATACAAATTATATGCAGTGCACTAACAACGACTGATTTAGGGGTATGTGAAAGGGCAAAGAACGGGCTAAAAGAAGCTCCTTGATTTTTCTACTGCAATACAAAGGCATATAATATACTCCCCCACTAATTTTCTTGGTATTTACGGCCCTGGTTCACCACTTTGGGCCATAGGAAACACAACAAAAACGTGATCATATTCACGTGAAAAACTGAAAAATGACCATGCAGGAAAGTTTTTCAGAGATGAGTAGATGAAAAAAAATACGATTTGCAACTAGTGAAGATGGAGTAGATTGAAGTCAAGGACACCACGACAACATGGCGAAGTCTGAAGTAAAGAAGTCCGTAGAGGATAGAAAGTCTCGTCAGGAGACAGAGAAAGCTCTGAGAAAGAGAACTCAAGAGGTTGTTGAAGAGGAAGAGGAGGAAGATGAGGAGTCCGAAGAAGAGTTCAATGTCAATGGATTGTTAGATGGAGAGGCCAGTGAAGATGAGAATGACGAGGAAGACGACGAGGAAGACGCCGAATCCGATGAAGAATTGGAGAAATTATTGGGTGAAGAAGAAGACCCAAGCGATTTCGACAGTGATGACTTCTCAGATGAGCCAAATGATTATGATACCAAGTCTATAACCGATGCCATCTCTGGAGTCAAAATTAGATCTCTTTCATTCACATCCGAAGAAGATACTGGAGAAGTCCATACCAAGTACTCCGATGGTAGACCAAGAATCATCAAGCCTGAAATCGAGCCTGTTTATGACTCCGATGATAGTGATGCCGATGAGTTCAACACTATCGGAAACATTCCACTTTCAGCCTACGATGAGATGCCTCACTTGGGTTACGATATCAACGGTAAAAGAATCATGAGACCTGCCAAGGGCTCTGCATTGGACCAATTGTTAGAGTCGATTGATTTGCCACAAGGATGGACTGGTTTGTTAGATCAGAACACGGGATCTAGTTTGAAGTTGACCGATGAAGAATTAGAATTAATCAGAAAGATCCAACAACAAGAAAACACCGATGAGAATATCAACCCATACGAGGATGTTATTGAGTGGTTTACTTCTAAGACTGAAGTTATGCCTTTGACCGCTGTACCAGAACCAAAGAGAAGATTCGTTCCATCCAAGCATGAAGCCAAGAGAGTGATGAAGATCGTCAGAGCTATCAGAGAAGGAAGAATCGTTCCTCCAAGCAAGGTTAAGGAGCAAATCCAAGAAGATGAATTGAACTACGACTTGTGGAACGATGATGATATTGAGGTGGATGACCATATCATGAACTTGAGAGCCCCTAAGTTACCTCCTCCAACCAACGAAGAGAGTTACAACCCTCCAGAAGAATATCTCTTGACAGACAAAGAGAGACAAGAATGGGAACTGCAAGATCCAGCAGACAGAGAGAGAAATTTCTTGCCTCAGAAATATGGCTCTTTGAGAAAGGTACCTGGCTACCAAGAAGGAGTCCGTGAAAGATTCGAAAGATGTTTGGACTTGTACCTAGCTCCAAGAGTTCGTCACAACAAATTGAACATTGACCCAGAGAGTTTGATTCCAGAGTTACCTTCTCCAAAGGACTTGAGACCATTCCCTATCCGTTGTTCCACAATTTTCCAGGGTCACACCGAAAAGATCAGAACCCTCTCTATCGATCCACAAGGTTTGTGGTTAGCCACTGGTTCCGACGATGGAAGTGTAAGAATCTGGGAGATCTTAACCGGAAGACAAGTGTTCAAGATCCAATTAATCAATAAGGAAGTTAACGAAGAGGACCATATCGAATCTTTGGAATGGAACCCTGACTCGCAAACTGGAATCTTAGCTGCCTGTGCTGGAGAAAACATCTACTTAATCGTTCCACCTATATTTGGTTTTGATATTGAGAACATGGGTAGATTGAGAATTGAATCTGGTTGGGGTTACGATACCTTCGGTAACAAGAAGAAGGAAGAGAAGTTCAAGGACGACGAGGAGGATGACGAGGAGAAGGAAGATGATGAAGATGATAAGGCCGATAATGGTGTTAAGAAGGAAGTGTCCAAATGGTTCCCACCTAACCAAGAGCAGACCAAGTTGGGAATAGCTGCTATTATCCAATGCCGTAAGAGCATCAAGAAGATATCGTGGCACAGAAAGGGTGACTACTTCGTCACCGTGTCGCCAGACAGTAAGAACACAGCTGTGTTGATTCACCAGTTGTCCAAGCATTTATCTCAATCCCCATTCAAGAAGTCAAAGGGTATCATCATGGACGCCAAGTTCCACCCATTCAAACCTCAATTGTTTGTAGCATCACAGCGTCAAATCAGAATCTACGACTTGGCCCAACAAGTATTAGTCAAGAAGTTGATGCCTGGTGCCAGAATGTTGTCTTCCATCGATATACACCCTCGTGGAGACAACTTGTTGGCTTGTTCATATGACAAGAGAGTATTATGGCACGATTTGGACTTAAGTGCCACTCCATACAAGACTTTGAGATATCACGACAAGGCTGTCAGATCCATCAAATTCCACAAGGGTCACTTGCCATTATTTGCATCTGCTTCCGACGATGGTAACATCCACGTTTTCCACGGCACAGTATACGATGATTTGATGACCAACCCATTGTTGGTTCCATTGAAGAAGTTGACCGGCCACAAGGTAATTAATAGCATCGGAATCTTGGACTTGATCTGGCATCCTAAGGAAGCCTGGTTGTTCAGTGCTGGAGCTGATGGAACTGCCCGTCTTTGGACCACATAGAGAAAGTACATACTGTAGATTAGTCTTAATAATGCATACATTTAACTAGAATTGTCTATTGACACGTATTAGACTAGCTGACTGGATATTCGACGTTCTTTCCTGGGTAGTAGATGCAACTGAGCATTTTAGAGTCTTGGTACTTCACTGTAAAGAGGTCAGTATCTTTAGCATCAAACATATGCTTGAATATTACCTGTAAATTATCTACTATTCCCAAGTTTTCACTATGCAAAGCCCATTCTAAAGTTTTCCAGTCAAGTATTCCTTCCTTACAGTATACTATTGGTGTTTTATATGCGTCTAGTTCTGCTTTTGTCACTTCCCCTGTGAATATGTAGAGTCCGCCAACTTCTGGTTGGTGATGCAGATCTTGTGTATACGTAACATTCCATGTTAAAATACCACGAGAGACATAATTAGAGATCTCTAAACCTGTTTCTTCTCTAGTTTCTCTGACAATGCATTCTAATGGAGACTCCTCAGCGTCAAGCTTACCTCCAACACCGTTCCATTTCCCCATCCATGGCAGTTTATTCCTGTTAAGAAGAAGAACCTGCTTTGTTTCGGGGCAAAAAACAAAGCCCAATGTATACCTTAAGCGTTTAGATGGGAAATTCTGCGTCATATCTACACTATCCTTCTCTTACAAAATCTAGCGATGAGAAAGAGTAAAGCCATCTGTCATAGTGTTTTGAACGCGTCCATGAAAAATTATTCTGGAGTATTGCGCTTTAATTTGCGCGAAAACGCGCAAATTTAGAAAATGACTCTACTCTATGTGATAGTGCCTAAAATTACATTCTAATGCACTTAAATAGCTCATCGAAGTCCTTGAGCTCACCCTCACCTTCTTGATAAGGTCTGGAACGGCCGAAATCTGAAATAACGCTAGCGTGAAGTTCCGAAAGGTCAGATTCGTTGGCCAATTTCTTGTAGTCTTTATTGAAGAAGAATAGTATGAGACATGACTTCTTCAACTGGGAGAACCTGTCAGGACCGAAATCCAAATTGAATAACAATATTGAGAAGATCATAATCTTGGATATCTCCTCCGCATCCAAAGTTCCGTAACCAGTGCCTATTCCAGGTATTATTAATGTATCTATTGGATGCTGTGAAGACGTTATCATGACGTTGAAAACGAAGTCAAAAACGACCGTCTTTGAGAGAATGGACTCTGGTACAATCATTGAAGGTACTTGGATAACTGTAGTCAAGTTCCAGTTCTTGTATGCATGTGATTGTGTATAGTCATGGTTATCCTTAAATAACAGAACCAAGTCTATAACGTTTGTAGAGTTGACAGGTAGGTACCCGTTGAACTTACTCAAACTATGCTGTTGGATTAGGGGCTCGATGAGCTTGTAACTACCACTATCATTGGGCAATAATAATGCTTGGAGAAGGTACTTATCAAAGCCTCCTCCCATGTACGAAAGAGAGTTCGAAGGGGTTACTACTGCAGTTGGATTTTTGGTTTCATGCGTCGGTTGTGTTGCAACCAAAGAACCGATCGAGCAATTTCTGAAGTGGAGATTGACGTTAGTATGGAACTTGAGTCCATATCCGTTTATCACAGCAAGCAACTGCTTATAATGAGAGCCCCAATATTTGTGCAAGATCGGATTTGTGTCCAAGAGAATGAGATTCAGAACCATTGCGTAACCGAAGATGGAAGAACGTCTACCTTTTCTGTATTGCAATATCTATAATGCTATATAGGCCATTATGTGGGGATGCTACAAGAAGAGGTCGTGCGCAGACGATTTTTCACCTGTCACCATTAGAGCCATTGGTTAGCAGAGGAAACGACCAGAAGCTTCTCGAACAGATATCACATGGGAATTACATGACGGTACTGGACGGTACCCAACACGAAAGCACACCACAACAATATTAATAATGATACACCAAAACAGAGATCTACAAGCATACCAATGGATAACGTGATTATTGGTGCCAATTACGAGGAATGCCGAATATAGCAGCAGCCGTATCTTTTAGTTCCGGCAACGTTTGTATAACGGGCAACTAGTTTCAGTCTTGCCAATTTCCCAACAGGCAATTGGCTGCAGAATGGAGTTTGTGCAGCACATACAAAGTTTTCAGACTTTCTACGTTTCCTACCTCTTATAGTATCCACCCATACTACGTGCCTCCTACGCAGCACTACTGTCCGGCATTCTCATAACAACGGTGTCGGTCGTCCAGAAACCGAACAGGAACCGGAGGTTGATATGCATTGGCCGGAGAAGCAGTCCGGGACGGAGACGGAGAAAGTGGGAAGGCTACTTTTCGCCAATTGTGTGGAATTGGCTGGAGACAAGGACACCGGTGTCGTAATAGTCGCCACGAAACCACTCAAGCAAGATCACAGCACAATGGTAGAACATCTGTGGGTATTGAATGAATAGTGCTGTTGTGTGGCTTTTGGTAAAACACCTGTGCCGCAACGCATACATCCAATGACCACTGTATTTACTTACTATCCTCTGTATACACGTTGATATGGTTGCTGCTATTAGGCACCAGGTGGGACCGTTGGCAGCGATCCAGTACACGCCCCAACGTTTCTTTTCGGATTCGTTCCCTTGCAACATGTGGTTAGCTGGTATTGGCCACGCCCTATTGGCCGTTGAAGCCCAGGTCCCATTATTACCGTAGAACTTGCACCCTTTTTCCGTAGGCCGAGTGGTGACTTTTGGCTGATCATTACCCCACGCCGACCGGTTCTCCAACCGAATTCAATAAATGACCAATGGCCATTTGCCATGAACCAGTGACCAAAAACCCTGCCCCACCACGGAAACGATGTAGCTCCTCTTCTTTGGCCACCGCAAAACGTCCCGCGTCGTACCCCGACTCGTACCCTGGCTGACGGCTGCTACCTGTGCATTTCTGGTGTCTCCTACACCTTAACCTCACCTCAGTAGCAACCCATACACCCCACCTGCACAGCTCGCACCATAACCGTCTTTCTCCAGGCTACACCCGCACCACTCACCTAAACCGCCTCCTCCACACACAACCACACCCAATAGAAAACCCTCACTCTGTCACTCTGTCACTCGCACTCGCACTCGCACTCTCAGACTTTACCCAACAGACGGATTCCACACTCTCTCAATAACGACGTGCCCGTGCCAAAAAACTGCCCACAGGCACGAAAAAACTTTGGCTGCACGGACAGATTCACACTGGCGGTGATGGTTGTAAATAACTGTTTCTTCCTGGAGAAAGAGTCGTAGTCCGTTGCTCCACATCAATTCGTCTCTTCCAACACCGAAAACCGTCCAAAATGGCTCCAGCTGCTTACTCCGACATCCAAAAGTCCGCCAACGACCTCCTCAACCGTGATTTCTTCCACTTGGCCACAGCCGCCGTCGACGTCAAGACCGTGGCTCCAAATGGTGTCACCTTCACCGTCAAGGGTAAAACCAACAAGGACGACACCATTGCCGCCTCTGTTGACGCCAAGTACGTCGACAAGGCCACCGGCTTGACCTTGACCCAGGGCTGGAACAACGCCAATGCCTTGAACACCAAGATCGAGTTGTCCGAGTTGTTGACCCCAGGTTTGAAGGGTGAATTGGACACCTCTGTTGTTCCAAACGGTGCCAGAAACGCCAGACTTAACTTCTTCTACCAGCAATCCGCCGTCAACGCAAGATTGTTCTTCGACTTGTTGAAGGGCCCAATCGCCACCGCTGACTTGGCCGTTGCCCACGATGGCTTCACCGCCGGTGCCGAATTAGGTTACGACATTGCTTCCGCCAAGGTCAACAAGTACTCTGTTGGTGTTGGTTACGCTAACTTCAACTACGCTTTGGCTGCTACCGCCACCTCCAACTTGTCCATCTTCACCGCTGCTTACTTCCACAAGATCTCTCCATTGGTTGAAGTCGGTGCCAAGACCACCTGGGACTCTGTCAAGTCCTCTTCTGTCAACGTTGAGTTCGCCACCAAGTACGCCTTGGACAAGTCTGCCTTCGTCAAGGCCAAGATCGCCGACTCTGGTTTGACTGCTGTTGCCTACTCCCAAGAATTGAGACCTGGTGTCAGATTGGGCTTGGGTGCTTCTTTCGATGCCCTCAAGTTGGCTGAGCCAGTCCACAAGTTGGGTTTCTCTTTGTCCTTCACTGCCTAATCGTGTGATTGGGTTGTACTACTGTTCTAATGAATACTGTTCAGGATGTTTACGTCCATAGTGCTAACAAGAATATACATAACTATAGAAATTGGGAATTGTAGATTGTAAGTATACCTATACAACTATCATAGTAGAGAGAGGGGAGACTACATAATTACCTCGAGACTTCGGTCAATTTCAATTTTAAAACCACACAATTAAGCCACGAGCCTATAATGGCCATGGAAACAACCCACACTTCCCAACTCTGCAACCAACCCATCAATTGCTGTCAACTAGACGTGTTTATGGGCACCTTCCACTGCTGTTTATTGAAGGATGACCGTGGAGATTACTGCGGCACGGGTGCATCTCATCACGGCCTGTACAACCATCACGTCAAACTCTAGCAGTGTTAGAAGGAAGAATACTTATGGCAAGGTTACTGGGGCAAGAATTACGTTAAAATGTCCCATAAGAGCTTGAGACTGATGAGCTTATAATAATTAGTATCTTATCAACAAAAATTACTAAACTTCTGCTCCAGTTCTGCCCAATCACTGAAACTGTTACCGTCGGGCCAATTGACATAAAGAAACGGCGCTACCACATCTAATAACATACAGGAATATCAAATATCGAAAATGTACCAATTTTATTACTATTGAAAATGTTCAGTTGATGGAGTTTAGTTGCTTCTGAAACCTGTAAAGAAACTGAATTTCAGCATGGAAGAAGAGAAGAGGGAAACAACTCCAATGGTGATGTCACCTGCGGACCCGAATTCCAAAACCAACCAATCTTTCCCGAGTACTACTCAGATATCTCGTCCATACTTTACATCCTCTGAAATATCGTATCTTCACAGTAAGTCCATTGATGACAACCACAAATCGCAATATAATCGTACAAAGCACCAGATATACCAGTTTGCGTTCCAAATAATAAAGCAGTTGAAGTTTCCATTGCGAGTTTTGGCGACAACAATGAACTACTACCAACGGTTCTATCTCTTCAACAAGTTCCATCCAAAAGAAGACAATGTAGAAGTCGTGGACTTGGAACGAGACCCGCACATCGTCACCGTTGCGTGTTTGTTTCTAGCATCGAAGAATGAGGACTGTATCAAAAAATTGAAAGATATACAAACAGTCGCTAATAAGCTAAGAGATATAGACGAAAATAAGAAGGCAAAAGAGTTACCGACAACCAGTTCTAATGGTAGTAGCTCCAATGGGTCAAATGGGTCAAATTCATCATACACTATAGCAGACCTCCAGAGGAAGTCGATAATGAGTCTAGAGTTCAAGCTTTTGCAGATTATCAAATTTGATTTCAATAATGGAGCAACTCTTTCGATTAAGTCGTCGGATGAACTCGTAACTCAATTCTGCAAGAAGTTGGACATAAACTACAAGCTTTCTCTATTCTCATGGTTGATTAATTTCGATTTAATCTCTTCGCCATTGTGCCTTCTGATACCACCTCATTGCATTGCCCTTGCCATCATTATTATATCGCTTAATTTGAAGCCAAAAGAACTTAAAATGACTCATGAACTCGTGGACGAAGAGGACGACGAACAACTCAATGAAAAATTGGAAGCGATAGACAGCTATGGTGATTTCCGTTGTCCTGAAGTATTAGTTAACGAGGGTATAATCTACATATTGGACTACTACATCCACCAGTATTCACATTCCATCTTAAACCAGTACTTGCCACACATAGATGCCCAAACCGGCAAGGAGCAGATCTTCAAATTCATGGAGTTAAAATCTCGTTTTAACGATTTGAAGATATTAAATGAATACAGTTGTTCGACCAGAGCAAGTCTTCAGCAAGACAACTACTTGCAACTCTGGGACTATTCTGTGCCGTCGAAGGGAACGGGACGTTTCATGCTTGGTAACAAGCGTAGGAGGTTTGCGACGGAGCTAGACGAGGCAGTTAGTTGAAAAGAATTATTGTATTATACATTTGTATATTAATAGAAAAATAATGCTAATAGGTTTCTTTGTAGAGTAGGACTTCTAAACCATCTAATTAGGCTATAGTGGAATAATACTTATTGTAATGTCAAGAGTATTCCTATCTATTGATACCAATTACCCACTAATTATCGAATTTGTAGGTCACCGACGTACCTACCTGGTGAATATTGGTACTGAAAGAGGTGAACTTCACCTGGTCTACGTTCTGGCCCTCAACCAAGCGGTTATCGCCGTCGGTATCACACCATTCAATTGGGATGGATGAAGTAGGGTTCTTTGGATCCGTGTATACCAACACATTGAAGGTATAGTCGTCATCTCTTAATACGGGCAAGTAGGTGACCAGAGACGTAATCTGTCTTATTATTGTTTGTATTTCCTTCTGTGTTTGTTCCCTTGTTTTGGTTATTTCAGCGGCATCGTCAGACTCTTTCTCGTCTGCTAGTATGTTGATGTCGAATTCCCATCTTTCTACTGTTTCTACTGTTGATTTAGATACGATGACAAGCACCAACTTGACAATTCGCTTTCCGTAGATCCACTTTTTGATCTGGACCAAGATGTTGTTTATGTATTCTCTGACGTCTGCGTCGTTGCTAACGAGCAAGGGCAAGCCGTACTTTCGTACCGTGACGAAATCCTCTGGTGGGTATATGCCTCTTTGGAAGAGGATGCTGTTTATGGCGAATTCGAAGTAATCGCTGACGACTTTGGAGGAACCCTTGAGGGCCAATTTCGAGTTTGACGAAGATGCAGTGGTAGTTGACGACATGTTATGCTATTAGTTCAATTGTTGAGATCGATGGTTGTGGGATGAATGCCGTGGTTTATGTGGATAAATCGTTGTTTCAATGGTATTCGATTGCACTTGCGGTGATGTGCTGATGTGAAAGATCTTCAATATGAGTTCAATAGCGGTATAGCGGCCAATTGCTGGTTCTGAATAATGCCTTTTGGTTTTATTGGTATCAATGAAGCTTTTCTATTTTGCAATTGGTTCAATTAAGAAGATACTCGTGAGAAAAGACACGAATTATGACTATATCTTATAGTTCACCGCGCTTGTATATTCGGCAGAACACTATCCATCAACGGTAGGCTATCTACGAAGCAGTTCTATTTCAAATATTCAGAATAAGTCTTCATAAATCCAAACAAACGGCTGTGAAAGTGACAACTCGCGCGTTTCTTGTGAACTTTCTTGCCTTAGTTAAGATTTCAGTGAAGAGGTAGAGAGTGAGAGATGAGAGAGTTAGAGATGAGAGAGTTACGAAAGGTAAGAGGAGGTTCTGTTAGTTAGCGAGGAAACGCGTGCATAATGAAAAGGCAGTGCGGCTCCGTTAACTGAGAGTAGTGAGAGTAGTGAGAGTAGTGAGAGTAGTGAGATAGTGAGAGTCGAGCTGAGATCTCACGATTAGACGCCAGGAACAGTTGTAGTGAGAGTGAGAGTTCGTGTACTGTGCACTGTGAAAGTAGTGAGATTTAGTCTAAGTGTATGGAGAGTGTAGTGAATAAAGTAGTGTGTAATGTAGTGTGCGTATTGTGAGCGCATTGTACTGTGAGTGTAGTGAGGTTTCTCTTGTGTTCTCTCTTCTCTCTTGTCTTTTCTCTTGTCTCTTCTCTTTCTGCTTCCTTCGATATTCTTGCCTTATTATACTTCTCACTCTGCTGTCGCATTGTTTTACCTCGTTAGTCCGTTAATCTTCATTACTTCAGCGGTTCAATTGTCTTATTCTTTGTCCCACTAGATCAGAGCACAAGAAATGGTATGTTAACGATCACTGTAGAAGTCTGGGGAATGTGCACGATGTAATTGAACTTCACAGATATTCAAAAGATCCAATGATCGGAAGATCCAATAAACCTATTATGGAATGTTCCCACAATCCAATAATCCCACAATTCGAAGATTCCACAATCTTGATCCAATATACATCTACGCAATTCAGCACTTCCTAGAATCCATCCACTAACTCACCCATAGCAACACGGCATCAAGAGAATCAACCTCTCTGAAGAGGCCAAACGAGCCAAGCTCGAAAAGGACAAAGCAAAGATAGCAGACTATAAGCAATTATTGGAGAAAGTGTTCTCTCTCCGCGATGGCCAGGTCCATTCATATGATGCCTTGAAATACACAAGCTTGCTTCTCCAAACGAACCCCGAGTTCTACACCATATGGAACTACCGCAGAGATATCCTCCTCAATCTAACATACGGAGACGAGCCAGATAGCGACTACGCATGGTGGTTGGGCTACGATCTTGGATTCCTGATGAGCTTATTAAAGAAATTCCCCAAGGTTTACTGGATATGGAACCACAGAAGTTGGTGTTTGTTCGAATTGGTCAAATTGAATAAGGTGAAATGGGATCGGGAATTTGCAGTGGTGTCAAAACTTTTGGAGGCAGACAGCCGTAATTTCCATGGCTGGCAGTACCGCAGATTTGTCGTCGAGAACATAGAAGTGGAATCAACCAAGAAGGCTGCTCCCACAAACCAAAATGACGAAAGCTTGGTGCTTTTGGAAATAGACATCAACGAGTTTAAGTACACCACTGAAAAAATCAGTAAGAATATCTCCAATTTCTCAGCATGGCACAACCGAAGCAAGTTGATTCCCAAAATATACCATTTATTTAAGGCGCTAGACCTGCCTGGCGACAAGTACCCAGAAGTTTACGATACATTCAAGCTGCCTCGCTCCATCTTATATCATGAATTGGAGCTAATAAAAACAGGAATGTACATGGATGCAGATGATACTTCCGTTTGGCTCTATTTGTATTGGCTCTTAACGGAAAAACTCTTTGTTGATGATTTAACCACGGAAGGAGAATATTTGTTGCTATTGAAAGAACAGCTACAGACAGTCGAAGAGTTGAACGCGTTGGAAAGGGATGACCATGCAGAAAATTGGGACAATTGCTGGTGTTTGAAGACTATTGTTTTTATAAAGGGACTAATAACAAAGGAAGAAAATGGTACGAGTAATTCTAAGAGCTTCTTGACAGATGATATCAAGGATCATCTACAAACATTGATCAAAATTGATCCATTAAGGAAAGGTAAGTATTTAGATCAATTAGAGGGTAAGGCTAATATTATCCCAACTTTTTAGAACGGTGCTCAATACTCAATTAGTGTTCACAAGTAGTACATGTTCTATGAAAGAAAGAGTAGTCGAATTGGCTCTCATCCGTTACTTTCAATTTTTAATCCTTTAAGAGAGATTTTCTTATCGAATGAACTGACTAATTTAAGAAGTGCCATTTTGAAATTGATAAAATCATAATTTGTTAAATGCGTAGATAATATGTAACAAAGGTCAATGTTCACAAAGAGAGAATGCTCTATTGTACGCTCTTTCATCATAGTCATCATCTTCTTCAGTTGCTGCAGATCTCTCCTTCATTAATTCCTCGCGAGTCTTTTTGGCTTCCTCCAATGTTTGTGGCCAAGGGCCCTTGTCTTTAATAGCCAAAATGGACTCTTTAAGCACGTCGTGAACTTCTCCATCGTCCCACCATTCTTGCTGTTGTGGTGGAACTTGGTCCGTAGTCACAACCAAGTCGTTGTATGGATCAACAATGAAGAAACACAATATCTTACGGTGGCCCTTCTTAGTCTTATCTGCCAATTCAAATGAGTCAACTTGATGTTGGTAAACATTTGGAAATATGACAACTCTGTCCTCTATTGCAATGACATTTCCTATTTCTCTAGTCATTTTGTCGCCATCATTAATCCCAAAAATCTCCCTTCCGTAAACAGTATCATTCTGCTCATACTTTGGGTCCTCAAAAGCAGTCCTGAATTTCAATTTTGATTCAGTTATATTGACAGTGTCGTAATAATACAACACCGTAGCAACAATGTCTTCGTTGATAGTACCTTCAACATGCCAAGATCCACCACCATATGATGGGTTCTCTGGTGTCAACTCGATGTTGGCTAGCTTGACTATTACTTTCAATTTGTTGAAATCTTTCTCAAGATCAATTCTCTTATCTAACACAGGACCTCTATTAAATTCAGGCGTAAATGTTTTCAAGTAATTCATCTTAGTAGCTTCTAGTGCATCCCAGGCCTCTTCATCAAAGTCGCCATTTCCAGAAAAGAGGGCGTTCACCTTCTTTTCATATTCTGGATGATAAGCTGCCATGTATTGCGGGATTTCAATACGAGTGTAAGTCTCTGAAGCGAAATTAGACAAAGTAAAGTTCAAGCCTGGTAATACAGAATTGAATACAGACTCAATAGAATTGTAAAGAGATGCATGTCTTTTTGGATGTAGATTGTTGATGTAAGACTTGAACTCGTACTTCTTGAGATCCTGATTGTATCTTAAGAGTGCTGGGAGCCATTGGAATCGTTCTGATGTTCCATAGGAAACGTACTTCTTCACTTTTTCGATTTCTACAGAGTACTCAACTACTTTAACATTGTTTTTTTTCTCATCAGTGAAGATTGGTGTAATTCCATACTGCAAAGGAAACAACGAAGGGTGGACCAAGTCAATGACCTTATTCTCGGAGCCTGGATGATAGTCCAAATCATCACCAAACGAATCCACCAACTTTTGCACATCCTCCTTCAAAGAACGTTTTAATTCACTGTCAATGGCACCGTCTGAGTAGACTATCAGAACATCACAACCAATTGCGAATCCTTTATTCTTCAATCCTGGGAAATCACGTTCAATATCATCATACCATTCCAATTCAGCAAATACGTAGTTGATGACATCGTCAATCAACTTGGTTTTGTCTTCAAAGAACTCCTTGATTTCTTGCTTCCATTTGGCTGCAATTGTTGGGTCTTTGTACTTCGCCTTCCATTGAGGCTTGAGACGGATGTTGTTGGAGATTTCAATGATCAACCATTCATCCTTGCACTTTGGTTCGGGTCCAATGCCCGAGTATGCTGTCCACCAAGGGTGCGTAAAGGGTGACGTCATTGTGCATTCAAGGTGTAAGGGGTACTTCTACTGATTCCTTATAATCAGTTGCAAACAGAAAGAAGAAGGCTGCAAAATAGGTCAATATTATACAAGTCAGGGATTCCATATTTTTCAGTCTATATATATACCCCATGAGAGCTAAGTGGCCCATTCCATGTGGGGGCAGCCAATAAAATCGCTTCCCAGCCGATTCTGGTTCTTTCTCCATCTCCCAACTAGGAAATTCGTAAATGTATTATATATACTTGCAATGCCTAGAAAAAAGCTTGATCTTTGAGAATAATGCAGAATGTTCGTAATTCTCCCATGGGCTCGAGGCGTCTTAGCGTGGAGGATTTGTCAATCGCGAATTTGCCGATTAGAACAGCTTGTGAATACTAGCAAATCCTACGAGTTCTAAGCGCATAGGTTAAACTTTTTATCTAACACAGAACCCCATTAAATTCAGGCGTAAACGTCTTGATTCACTTAATTCTGTCAGCATAGTGATTTCACTCCCTCGGCTCGTACTCTTTCTTCAACATTGAGTTTCCAGCTTTCATCTCGCAAATCTCGGTTTACTCTGGAGTTTCAACATGCGCTTTAAAATACCGCCCCCTTTTCTGGCGGGGGTGATCTGTATCAAGCACCGCTGTTAGTGAGCTACTTTCTATGGAGGGTTTAAATTAATAGCGAGGCTCTGATATCAGACTATTTTTGGGTGCAAAATTTGTGCGGCAAAAAGTGTTTGTTCGTAAATTTATTACTGTGTATTTAACTATATAAACGTAACGTAAGTATTTCATAATTCGTAGCTTCGTCATCTTGGGACGACAGTGGAAATCTGACTCTTTACTTTCAGCCATAGTTCATGTGTCGAAGTCATGGAAGTCAAACTTTCTGGTGAAAGCTGGATTTTCGTCAAACCTATCCTCCTCTTGAGACCTTTCATCCAATATACTTTCTCTGATATCGGTGGCCTCCTTTATTGGAAGCGGCCAATCCAGTTCTCCCGTGAGAGCCAAGATCTTCTGTTTGAGCTCAGTTGTAATCTTCGTCTTACTGAGTTCCGGATCGTCCCACCATTCTTTCTGTTGGGGAGGTACTTGGCTCGTAGAAACAACCAACTCATTATAAGGATCAACAATAAAGAAGTACAAAATCTTGCAGTGTCCTATTTTGGATTTGTCTTTTAATTCAAATGGATCTACACGGCATTGATAGCAGTTAGGGAAGATCAAAACACGGCCCTCGTTAACGACCACATCACCGATTTCTTTCGTCATGGGGTCACCTGCTTCCAATCCATAAATTTCCTTGGGATAGAAAGAGTCACCTTGCTCGTACTTAGGGTCATCGAAAGCTGTTCTGAAATCTAATTTAGGTTCTGTAATATTCTCTGCATCGAAGTAGTACAACACCGCAGTGACAATATCTTCATTGATTTTACCTTCCAGTTGCCATGGACGTCCGTCATAAGTAGGATTTTCTGGAGTCAACTGGACGTCTGTTAACTTTACTATGACCTTGACCTCATCGAAGTCTTTTGCAAGGTCAATGCTTCTATCTTGAATGGGTCCCCCCTTGAATTCTGGGACAAAAGTCTTCAAGTAGTTTACTTTTGTATCGTAGAATTCGCGGAACTTCTCGCCATCCCAAGGTTCGAGCTCATTTACAAAGATGTCATATTTCTCTTGAAACTCTTCTTCATAAGCTCTTTCAAAAGGAGGAATTTCAATTCTAATATATGGTTTAGAAGCGAATCTCGACAACGAGAGGTTCAACCCACGCAATATCGAATTGAAAATGTCCAGAAAGGCAAAGTATAGCTTACATTGGTTGGTTGGATGCAAATTGTTGATATACGATCTGAATTCAAATTTCTTGTTCTCCTCATTGTACCTCATCACAGATGGAAGCAATTGGTACTTTTTGGAGGTTCCATATCCAGCTACCCATTTCTTAACTTTGGGAATTTCTTCAGAGTACTCAATAATCTCTACATCAGACCTCTCAGCGTCAGTGTAAACGGGAGTTACACCGTATTGCAAAGGGTACAAGGCTGGGTCAATCAAGTCCACCACCTTGTCACCGGATTTTGCACCCAACAACTCCTCGTAATTCTTTACCTCCTCCAGAAGACGAGCTTTCACAGCATCGTCAACAGCTCCATCAGAAACCAAAATCTTGTCATCACACCCAAACTTGAATTTGCTAGGCAGAAGAGCATTCTCAGTAGAATCATACCATTCCAACTCTGCCCATACATACTTGATGATTTCATCGATAAGCTTGGTCTTTTCACCGTATGATTTCTTAAGCTGGGCTCTCCAATGAAGTGACTCTGTAGGATTCTTGTACTTAATTCTCCAGTCGGGGTCTTCACGGACTTTCCGGGAAATTTCCACGATCAACCATTCGTCTTTACTCCTAGGAGTTGGTCCTAGTGAGGTGAAAGACTCCCACCAGGGGTGAGAGAAGGGCGAAACCATTGGATATATGCCGATTTTTCGGGAGCAATCTTAGCACAAGGAGGCGAATTGGCGAGTCGTTAGCTGTTTAGGGACAAAAGAGCAATTAGCTATTACAATTGATTGAACAACGGAACGGCTACTACTCAATTGACATACAACTACGACTACGGGGCTGCTGCAGTGGTAGTGTATGGTTTTCGATAAGAAAGTGTCCAAGTATAATTATAATAGTGTGCACGAGAAATCTACATCAGTCGACAAAACGAATCGGGTTGCTAAGAAATGGGGTAATGGTGTATAGTAGAAATGAAGTCATCAGATGACCCACCAACGGAATTGGTATTGCGCAGAGAATCTGGGGGCGGAAAGAAGTTCCGTAAGAGGGAAGACAATGAAGGGACATAGGCGCGGTGTAGTGTAGGAGAGTGATGTTTACCGGTGGTAGTAGTTGAGAGATTAATTAGAGATTTTGTGAGATATGAGATGGAAGAGTGGTTGGGAATAGAGATGGTATTATGGTGTTCTGGCATTACACTTGAAGTGCCTATGTAGTCTCTACTTCATTTCAAGCGGCTTGTTATTACCTTTAGTAATGGGTGCGTACCCCACACTTTTTTCGCAGTACAGTACTGCCTTCACTGAGAGCAAGTTATTGGTGTCTAGCGTTTGCAACAGCGTGAATAATGGAGGATTTGAAGAAGACCTTGAAATACCGAATCTTCTTGTGGCAGTTGGTGGAATTTGAGGAGATTCTTCACTTTGTGTGGTTGTCTCTGTGTTGTTGTTTTAATTCACTGCTCTGTGCTTGTTAGTGGCATAATTTGCGGCAATTCTGTGCTTCCTGACATAAACGGTGTGGAAAAGGGTGCAAATTTCTTGGTTAAATGTTCATCTAGCTTCTTCTTCCTTCCCCAAGAGTGCCACAACTCAGAAACCACGACAACTGGAGTCCTGAAACAGGGGGAACATAATTTCACATCCCTTCCACATTGAAGTCAATAATAGAGCCGCTTTCGCGGTGTTGAAAATTTCCCTATTCGAACTTGAAAGGGACTGTTGACACTAAATAAAAAAGGGGAATTAACTAATTAAAAAGGGGCATGGGGTGAAATACGGCTTCGTCTATTTTACTAGTTCCCGTTGCTAGTTACGATCTTGATGCATGTAATTAAGCGTACTATGTTCCTCCATGCATCCGTTATCTCGTATTAAAAGCGTCAATTATTGCATCAAAAGTTGCCCTTTTAGGGTGCAAAAGGAAATGGTTGCGACAGAAAATTTTATGAATTTTGCAATACCTCGATAATACTGTTGTAATGACTTCAACTGTTATAGATTGCACTCACAGTCAATGAAAGAACGTGGAAAGGAAGTTGCCATCTGAAAACGTATATAAACCTGTGAAGATTTCTGATAAATTATCGGTTACATATTTGTTCTGTACCAAAAAACACAAACACTTACACAGTTTCCTACTACAGCTAGTCTTCCTAAAACCCTAAACATTCCAAAAATGAAGTTCTCCACTACTATCTTAACTGCTATCGTTTACGCCACTTTTGCTGCTGCTGCTCCTGCTGCTGCTGGAACTGATGTCGACATCCCAGAAAAGGCTATTTCTGCTGTTGTTCCACTTTCCCATGACTTGGTTCCAATCGTTACCGAGTATGAAGGCCACCAAGTTGTTCTTATTGTCAACGCTACTGAGGCTACATCTCCAGTTACCAAGAGAGATGCTAACGCTGAGCCTGGTTGGCACTTGACCTCTTATGGTTCTTTCGAGCCTCGTAAGAGGGACGCTATTGCATCTCCAGGCTGGCACTTGACTTCTTACGGTGCTTTCGAGCCTCGTAAGAGAGATGCTAATGCTAACCCGGGCTGGCACTTGACCTCCTATGGTTCCTTTGAACCTCGTAAAAGAGATGCAGACTGGCACTGGACTTCTTACGGAACCTTCGAGCCACGGAAGAGAGATGCAGACTGGCACTGGACTTCCTATGGTGCCTTTGAACCTCGTAAGTGATTGGCTCATGCCACCTTCAAGGGCATGCTCTGAGTTTCTTCCATTTATTCTTTTTATCTTTTTCTATGTCTTCTTTGGTTGTTTTTTTAGCAGGTATTTTTTTTGACAACCAAATTTTTGGAAGTGCCTGGATTTGATCCTATTTCTAAAATTTTTATATTGAACAATACATGATGCTTTAAGTTTGAAAATTTACAAATGTGAATTTCTTGTAGAATAGTGATTATAAAGAAATGGAATCCTCTATTTGGTCCATTCCTGACTACACGATCTCCCTCTATATTATATTCCTATGCAACAGCATATCTAACCAACGAGACTTGTCATTTTTTCACTTTTTATTCCGCACACTCGCACATAACATTCTGAAAATCCCATCTATCTCTTACCATAGCACAATGATGATAAACAACAACCATAGCACCCTCGAGTCTCCCCCTTACACCACCACTATTGCTGCAAATTCCCATGCATGAAGAAAATATCGATGTGAAAAACTTTCCTGCACACATGGTCACATCGAAAATATTTGAGAAGAGCATCTTAAGATTTGCAATTTAGTTCGTAGAATGTAGTAAAGATATTGACAGTTAGAGTATACCGAGAAGCAGAACTACAGCAAGAATGGCAAAGGAAAAAGTAAGAGGTAGAAGAGCTGACAAAAAGTCAGAAAAAGTAGAGAAAAAAGCTGCGGAGTTTGGTTCTAGTAGAGACAATAATGAGGTAAAAGAAGCAGGAAAGGAAGAATCGTCAACTGAACAGATTGATGCCTCGTTGAAAAGTCCTTTCTTCGGGTTGGTTGATTCCAACGAACTAGACTATTTCAAGCAAGCCGAGTCAACTTTGAACATAAATGCATTTGACAGCGATGAAGAACGTCAGGGTTTCATCAGATCTGTCTTGGAGGAAGCCAGAGGTAAAGAATTGAAGTTGGTAACTAACCAGATCTGTTCCAAATTGATGGAGAGATTGGTGTTATTTGCAAGTGATAGACAATTGAAGAACATCTTTGGTCAGTTTTCAAATCATTTTGTCGCCTTGGCTCACCACAAGTACTCTTCCCATGTATTGGAGACTTTGTTGGTCAGAGCAGCTGCTTTGGTGGAGAAGGAGTTGATTAACGATTTCAAAGACGAGGAGGAAGAAGACCAAAACAACGACGAAGAGGATGAGCAGGAAGATGTCAAGGTCACAATGGAGACTTTGTTTATCAACATGCTTGACGAGTTCAAACCGCATTTAAAGACTATGATTGAACATCAATATTCATCCCATGTTCTTCGTTTAATAATATTGATCTTAGCTGGAAAGGAGTTACCATCCACCACCACATCCAACTCTACATTAAGATCCAAAAAGTCAAAGATTGCTAGAAAAATGATTGAAATCAAGGATAATGACGATTTCAATAAATCGTTCCAAACTCCTTCCTCTTTCAAGAACCAATTAAGAGAGTTATGCAACGAGCTCAGTAAGAATCAAGATACTAAACGCATGAGAGAGTTTGCCATTCATAAGGTCGCTTCTCCAGTCTTACAATTGCTCATTGGTGTTGAAGGTTTGGTAGACAGAGATAGAACATTCTGGCACTTAATTTTCTTAAAGGAAACGGAAGAAAAGGATAATCAAGAAGGTGCTTTCGTAGAATTCTTATTGTCTGACTCTGTTGGTTCCCACTTTTTGGAAGCTACAATCAAAAATGATGGTGCAAGAATAAAATATATTGAGAGATTATACAAATTATACATGAAGGATAGAGTGTTGAAGTTAGCAAAGAGATCCACCACCGGTGTCTATATCATTCAAGCATTATTGTTCAAGTTGAAGCCAGTTGAGGTCGAGCATATTCTTGATGAGATCATTCCCGAGTTATCCAGCTTGATTTCCATTTCCGAAAATCAGAACTTAGACTTGGGCCAGAAGCTTATTGATGCCTCCATTTCAAGAGGAAACTATAGAAGAGATGAAATCATAGAACAATTGTTTTTGAAATTTGCTCCAAACTACAATGTCAAAGACCCACAAGCAAACACTTCCTCAGAGTTCATAGAAAATGTCTTACAATTGACTGGATCCACTTTAGGAAATACTAGAGATGACTGGCCAACTGCTGAAGAAAGAAGAAGATCTTTGTTCTTGGAGAAATTAATGGAATACGACTACAAGTTCGTGATTTGCGTTTGGTACAACTTCTTAGCATTGCCATTGGAAAGATTTATCCAAATGTGTTATCACGGTGTGTTTTCTCATATTGTTGAACGTGCATTAGTTGTTGCACCAGCCTCTGAAGGAGAACCCAAACCTGTCTTGATTCTTAGAAAGAGAGTGTTGAATCTTTTCCAAGACAAAATCGTCAACATGGCATGCAATTCGTATGGTTCCCACATTGTTGATACATTATGGAACTTTACCATCTTCTTACCTATGTACAAGGATAGAATTGCTACTCAGTTGTTGGGTGATTCTCACAAAGTCAAGGAGAGCACATACGGTAGATTGGTGTGGAAGAATTGGTCAATGGAACTCTTCACAAGAAAGAAGTACGACTGGAAGGCATTAGTGAAGCAACAAGAACAAGAATACTTCGGTGAAACCGAAGAGTCTGGAAACAAAGAAAGAGTTAAGAAGCCTATTGAATTGAAAATGGAAAAATTGGCTGAAGAGAAGAGACAGCGAGAAGAAAGAGAAGCTAAAGATGAAAATGGAAAGAGAAAGGCTGCTGATGATGCCTCCGAAGCTTACGAAAAGAGACAAAAACTCAGAGGTCGTAGACGTTAGAACGATTACGAAAGTTAAATTGTATAGTAGATTTATGTTAATAAAAGTTATAATTCGTTAAGTATTAACTTGTAGGATCTATGTACATTATTTACAGGGTCATGTCTATAATTTGGTCGTAATGAAGTATTGGTTTAAGGTATTATCCGACACGGCAGTAGGACTGTCTACTACTGGATCAACGCCAGATTGATTCTTAGGAAATGCAATGACATCTCTTATGCTAGAACTGCCAATCAACATTGCACACAATCTGTCGAACCCTAAAGCCAAGCCAGCATGTGGTGGACAACCCATACTCAAAGCATGGAGTAAATGTCCGAATAAGTCGTTATAATTGGTAATTCTCAAGACGTTCTCAAAAATATACTTCTGAAGGCTTGCGTCATGAATTCTTCTG
This sequence comes from Scheffersomyces insectosa, assembly GCA_030572575.1. Classification (NCBI taxonomy): domain Eukaryota; kingdom Fungi; phylum Ascomycota; class Pichiomycetes; order Serinales; family Debaryomycetaceae; genus Scheffersomyces; species Scheffersomyces insectosa. The sequence continues at coordinate 78,234 of JAJMAO010000007.1, forward strand.
GATCCACCGCCCACTTCGACTCCATTAACAACCAAGTCATAGTGCTCACCACGAACTTTTAAAGGTTCAGTTTCTAAAAGATCGTAGTCCTCGAGCTTGGCCATTGTAAATGGATGGTGAGTAGATTCAAAAGATGTGTAATCGTATCTTGGAAAGTCATCCGAAGACTCTGCCATTGTTTCAACAGGGTTGAATAAGGGAAAATCAACTACCCAAGAGCCTACGAAAATATCTTCCCTGTTTTCCTGTTCAGATATTTCCCCAGTTTCTTTGTTAAAGATTTTGCGGTTCCACTTGCCTGGAAATTCTTGTATAGCAAGCTGCCTGAATTTACCCAAAGGTGTTGGATTTTCGTATGGTAATTCTGCTCTTGTCGAGAAAGCCAATATGTCACCTTCTTCTAAATTCAAGCTCTTGTGGAATTCATCTTCATTAAATTCTGGCTTTGGACTGAATACTCCCTTTTCTATAAATTTGGTGTACCAAGCCCCTGCATCAGCTTTGCTATGAATTGGAATCACAATAGGTCTTCTTCTGGTGAAATTCAAAGGGTCCACAAAAGAGTGAGGAACCTTGTACTTTTTGGAAGCAGTAGGATCAAAAGCTGCTTTCAATACACATGCCTCGAGAACGGGAAATTCTCCGTAATTACTTTTGCTATGGACAAGAAACTTGCTCAAATCGACGAACTGCAATTCAGATCTGAGATCTGGCTTATCAATTCCATACTTGGTAAGAGCATCAGTATATGATAATTTCGAAAAATGCAACTTTGTATTTGGAGCGCTTCCATCGAAGTCAATAGCTTCGAGGTAACCGTCGTTGTTTACTTTATACGTAGGAACTTGTCTAATTTTATTCCACACGTTGTGAATTAAGTCCTCGACCACTATTCCTACTTGATCACTGCTGTTGATGTATGACATCTCCAAATCAATCTGGGTAAACTCTGGTTGTCGATCAGATCTCAAATCTTCGTCTCTGAAACATTTAGCTATTTGGAAATATCTGGTGAAACCCGAGCTCATGAGAATCTGCTTGTATTGTTGAGGAGACTGGGGTAAAGCGTAAAACTTTTCAGCAGTTCTTGTGGGTACCAAGAATTCCCTGGCACCTTCTGGTGTTGATTTGAACAAGAGGGGTGTCTCTATTTCGGTAAACCCGTGATTTTCAACGAAGATATTTCTTATTAATTGAGCAGTCCTACTTCTCGTTTTCAATGCATTTTGGTAGTACGGAGTTCTCAATTGTAAATATCTGAATTGTGGCGGCAAGTCCTCGGGATTAGCATGTTTCAACTTATCCAAACGAGCTGCATCCAAATTTGAAGAGTTTAAGATTTGATAATTTTCCACAACCAACTCCCATTGACGATCCGTCTCTCCTTCCTTATTTTTTTTCAATTGCAAATGACCGGATACACTCACTGAATCCTCGGTGGTTGTAGTTTTAAGCAAGTCAAAGAACTTCGGGTCGGTAGTGCCTGGTGCCATGACAATTTGAGATGTATCTCCATGGGCGTCTCTGATCTCTGCAAAGCTCATGGTTGCACGAATTCTAGGTTTTCTGTTAATGTGTCCGTTTAGAGTGACTTTTTGGCCACTGTTCTTAAGAAGAGATTCTAATCCCTTGGTAACATCAGTGATCCTGTGAGTAGCTAGCGGGAAGTCGAATTTTGCTAGTGTCAGCTCTTTGTCTGGCAACTTTGAATGCCCTGTAGCATAGTTTCTAATGGCTTCATTGACGGTATACTTTATTACCCTCGGCAGAGGCCCTCTGGGCAGCCGTAAAAAAGCTGCAGTCTTGAGCATCTGTATCAGTTGATGTATCTGAGCCGTTAAAAAGAGCGAAATGTTGAACTTCTCCTCGTGTTAGCTTAACTTCCGTCATCCGTCCCATAGTTAATTCTTAACGCTTCACTTTTTTACAACCAAAAAAAGAAGGCTCATTCGAAGTCTCGGTAGAGCAATGACGTAAGCGAATGGGTGTAATAGTATGTTTGTTACGTAAGCAATGCATATCAGACAATGTTAAGATCCTTAACATAGTGGACAACATAGACATGGGGACAAAGGCACATAGGGGCATAGGGACATATGGAGATATAGTAGATATGGCGGACATAGCAGACTTAGAGAATAGCAGACGTAGATCATGGTAAGAAAAGAGAGCCGGCAGATATATAATCATATAGAGGCATGGGAGATAGGACTCATATAGATACAATGTCATATAGATACAATGTAGATAAGAATCCCTGTAGGCAAGAAAGATATAGACTCATATAGACATGTGGCTATCGATATTTATTACGATCATAAGACTTCAATCTTCAATGAGTGAGACTTAATGGTATGGCTATGTGGTGAGACTATTGCATTGTGTGTGTTAAGTGCGTTATGAGTGTTATGTGTGCGTGGCTGTGACTGCAAATTAATTGTCGGTTCTTCTCTTTCTCTTTGCGATGAATCTACATGTTACTGTTTAATTAGGGATGTCTTCTTGTTTAATCCTCTGTATTGTTTCAAGGGAAGGTATGTAATTGTGTGTCTACCTGGTGAAATAGAGAGACAGAGAGGAGATTACTGTGAAGAACACGGTCACTTTGCAACTAGCGTGATAGGATGCCACGCTATATACAATAAGTTGATGATAGGGCCCAGAATGGAATCATTTTCGATATTTGTTAAAGGGAAGCCAATTATTGCATTTCCAATCAGAAGCAGGTATTTCGGTTATCTGAATCCAGAGAGATAGAGACTTTACCGTTTTTGAACTCCATAGAGTGGCTTTGGCTGTATTACTTCTCCCCTTCAAGCACAATTGAGTATCTTAGATAACAACAGAAATATCCCGCATTTCACTACTTTTCTTCGCTGAAAACTTTGCCAGAACGGCTCATCACCTCGGTCTCTTCGGGGATCGGGGATCTATCCGACTCTAAACTACAACTGATGCACACTTTCTCCCACTACATCAACTGCATTGATGCCAATAATCGCTGTTACACATCGCAAGCCTAACGCGCTCTCCTGCACAGCTTTATTGTCTCGGCCCCCACTACTTTATGGCTCCTAACGTATGGTTAAGCCGACCTAATGCTACCACGAGTATTGGCTTTGGTCTTGGTTGAAAAGGCTTGGACGCTAAACACTGTCAGGTGACCATGGAGGCCGATTTACATTCAAATCCTCCAACAAAGAACTACATTGCTTAGTTGGACATTAATAGTTGAAGTGGACGGTTTTCTGTTTTGGGACTACTTTCTTTTTTCACTTACCAGTGACTTCCAGGTGTCTTATTAAAAGATTGTCGGTGGCTGATTTGTAGTGATCTTCCGTTGCAAGCGGATTCTGAAAAACTCGTACAACTACAGACATAGACATCAACGAGTTAATCCAGATTATTACTTGATTTGGATCTACGTGTACATATTAGCATAACAGGATTCCACAGTCAATTGCACCGAATTCTCAGCAACGAAACGTCCTTGCTATATTTGCCAGGATACAATATAGCAAACTTCAGTTGATTTGACATCACCAACAAATATTGTACATATTCATAACAAAGCCGACAACATAGAGGTTTTTTTATTTACACATTCCTATACTCAACAATGATAAGACCATTCTCTTTTCGAATCAGGCGGAAGGTAATCCTTCTTGCACCAATACTAGCTGTCATAATTTTCATATGTGGGTTTAGCACTCTAAGTGCAGACCACTCTTACTACAATTCAGAAGCCATCTCGACAAGCTTCAAGTCCCTTTCGGACAAATTCGACTTCACATACCTCCAGAACTTCGCATCTGGAAGCGGGCCATATAACCGAGCCAATTTGAAAAGTGCAACCCTAGATCAGGTGGGATATATCGTGGAGCCGAACAATGTCGACTTCAAGTTCATAAACGCTAAGAACAAAAAGGGGAATCCAGAAGAAATACTCAAGATCAACCAAGAAAGATACAAGGAAGTGTTCGAAAAAGAAATCACAGAGCCAAAGGATTTTGACATAGATTCCATAAGGCCAAGGGAGGACATGGAGAACTACCAACTTGCCAATGCTACGATTATCGCTTTAGTGCGAAACCATGAGTCGTCAATGATTGGTAAGAGTATAAGACAGTTTGAGAAGAAGTTTAATTCAAAATTCAATTATCCATACACTTTCCTTAACGATCAGCCATTCTCTGAACTGTTCAAGAGAAGAATGACCAAATATTCCAATGCACCAATGGAATTTGTGACCATTTCACCGGAACTCTGGAATCGCCCAGAATTTGTGGATCCGGAGCGCCAGAAGAAAGAGATGGATATTATGGACAAGCATGATATAGCATACGCAAAGAAGGAATCTTACCATAATATGTGCAGATTTTATCTGGGTAATTTCTATAATGTCCCCGAATTACAAAAGTACAGATACTACTGGAGAATAGAACCCGACGTAAAATTCTACACTAATATCAAGTATGACGTTTTTAAATATTTAGAAGGGACGAAGAAGGTATATGGTTTCACCATCAACTTATATGATATTCAAGAGACAGTAAAGACATTATGGCCAGAGACACTCAACTTCTTGAATCAAAAAGACAATTATAAATATGTCAATGTTAACGGAGCACACCAATGGCTCGTGGAAAACTTACAGAACCCCCAGAAGAACAAAATGACTCGTGGGTACTCAACTTGCCACTTCTGGTCCAATTTTGAAATCGCTGATATGGACTTTTTCCGTGGCGAAGCCTACAATGAATGGTTCAAATACCTAGACTCTACCGGTAAATTCTACTATGAGAGATGGGGAGATGCTCCAGTGCACTCTATGGGATTGTCACTCTTCGCCGATCAAAAGCAAATCCATTGGTTCAGAGACATTGGCTACTTTCACGACCCTTACTTCAACTGCCCGAAGAATCCTGAGACACGCTTGTGTGAGACTTCCAAATTCAGTAAATGGGATCACTTAGCAGATCAGGACTGTATGGCTAATTACATAGATATCGTTATGGACGACCTAGATGCGATTTATTAAGAAACGAATTCATGCTATATAGTACCTTTTACTAAATATATAATGTCACAGTTCTTAAAGGCTGCTGAGCTTTTAATGCTGTTTTGTATGAGTATAGGCGTCTCTGCGTCATCCAACTTGAAGATATTTAATCTTTCATCTGACTTGTTTGTCGAGTTATTGATGTTCTTTATCTGGAGGTTATCAGCAATCAGATCTAAGGCTCTGCCGACTACCCAATTCTTCGATACGAAGATAGGTTTACGGTCCTTCTCGACGTTTATACGTGAGAACTCATCAGATTCTCGAGAATTGGAGTTCGATTCAGAATCTTTCTGACCATTCACATAGAGAGCCCATATATAGACTCTATCGTTCACAGAAATCTTGTTATCACCCTTGGCCTGTTTCCTCAACTGGGCCAATTCTACTACCTTGTTGGTAGAGGCAGAACGGGACTTCGAAGTGAAGATTTTACCCAATGCTGAATTGGAAGACTTAGACTTCTCTCTTTGGATCTTGAGAAACTTGTTCAACTTTGAGAATGCATTTGGAGTATAAGCAGCAATATCACCGACTCGGAATTGCTTTTCGAGGATATTGGTAGGCTTTGGTTTAGAGTTTTTCAACAGTTCATTCAATCTTCTTCTTCTCTCATCGCTATCAGGAAAGAGTGTCTTTGCTGATGGTCCATCGTATGGGGGGCTGCTCGTCCTGCTTCTTTGGAACTTTTCTATTCCAACACAATCATGAGATTCAAGGGTTCTATGCTTGGAACAGAAGGTAAGGTTGCAGAACTCGCAATGGAACGGGAGGAAGTCTAGCTCGCTACATTTCGAGCAATTTTTACCTATGTCTATTATGCCTTGGTCCTTCTTGGGCGCCTGAGTCTTGTCTATGAAGAGGCTGGTTGTGTTGTCTATCGACGCTTTTGACATCTTTGTTTTTGTTATTGTTGTGGTTGAGGAGAAGGAAGGTGATACTTGTGAGTGCAGCGTAGAAGATATACGTATAGTAGATTGTATTATTCAACTTGAAGTGGCTTTAAATAAGTACGGAAATGAGTTAATCTGGGGTAAAGAGATACTGATAACGGTTAGAATCGAGACTCTTATATGTCAATATTCATATGGAAATGTAAGAATATTGTATGAAAAAGGTTCTAAAACACCTATTTCGGGATTTTGGAGCGGTTTGAGTTCACAGATAGTCCTTATCTCGTGCAAAGAGGTATATTCTGTTGTATTTATACGAAGCGTCGGGCTAAAGTCTATGTAGTAAGCATTTCGCATTTTGTTCTGTCAGTGATGCCACATCTCTCGGTGGCGGTGGCGATGCAGTCACTAAATGCGAGAGAGCGTCAGTAATTCCTCGCTAAATCTCAAATGGGAAGTGGCATGGCCATGTTTTGTCTCACTAATCTTAGTAATGGAAGCAATGGAATAGATGTAAGACTACTGAGTGTGATGCTGGATATAAGCTCTGCTATTACGACAACTATTATCTCCGGGAAACTTCTAGTATCTTCTTTGGCTCTATTTTCTGCTTCTTATGTCCTTACTCTGTTTCCTTCTTTGGTCTTCTATCTTTATTCTTGAATCTTTCCTCTGTTCTCGTGATACTCACGAATCATTTTTCTCATCTCTACCACCAATCCTCTCTGTTCTCTCACTAATTCTCTCACTCTCTCACGAATCGCACCGATCATCGCTTCAGTGAGCAGTTGCCTCTTTGGGAAGCCACTATCGGAGTGAAAAAATTTGGTGATGATATAACTTAGTGAAAGCGTTGCTATGTCTACGATTGGAAGCAATAATTCAGTGAACACCTTACCATGTTTGACTTGAACGTGCCGTGGCCCGTGAATAACTACACGACAAAACCCGCCGAATCGCAATTGGTGGGACTCAAGAATACTGTGGTCACCCTATATGCCCTTGGATATACCCATATAGCGATTAACTTTACCATAAATGAGGCGGTAAGAATCCCCGTAGGTTCGCCGGAGCAGATTAATCCTATAAATATCGAGTACTTAACATCAGAACTCATACCGAAGTTCCCTAAATTGAAACTTTTCACCCGGCTTACGCTCATAGTGAGCGATCCATCGAAATTGCAGGGTCTTGCTAAGATCCAATCTCAATTCGATATATTGGCAGTGCAACCATTGAACGAGAAGGCATTGCAATTGTGCACAACGAACCTTGATATAGATCTCATATCGTTCAATTTTGCAACAAAGTTGCCATTTTTCCTCAAGCATAAGACCATCGGTAGTGCTGTTGAGAAGGGTATTAAGTTTGAGATCTGCTATAGTACTGTCGTCTCTGGATCTATAGGATACGCTGTAACAGATAACTCCATAAACGTTCAACTCATAAAGAAGAATTTCTTCAACAATGTCCTACAGTTGATTAGATCTTCTCGTTCAAAGGGTATTGTCATCTCCAGCGGAGCCTCGCAACCATTGCAGACAAGAAATGGAGAAGACATCCTCAACTTACTCAAAACCTTGGGCTTGGACCAAAGCAGAGCAAAGGCATGCATAACATTAAACGCAGAAAGGGTATTGGTTAGTGGAAGATTAAGGGTAAAGAGTTATAAACAAACCATCAGTGCTGGTAATGAGCCGGAGGATGTCCTTATTGAAAAGAAAGAAGTAAAGAAGGAACCGGGCCAAAAGAAGGCCGATACATTAGCATATAAGAAGCGTTTAGGCGATAGTCTGAGTGGGAGATTATTGAAGAAGCAGAGAAGAAAGTAGAATAGCATTTCGTTGTAATTGTAAAAGTTAAAATATATTTAGTTAAAAAGGTAAGGCCAGTACTTGAATTCAAGGGTGTGTTTGTGTAGCTATTAGTAGTTCGTTACATTCATTAAATTAGTATACAATACGTAAAATTACATATAGAGACTTAGCAGTGGGATTCTTTTGTGTCGTCCTTCAGCTGAAAATTGAAGACTTTATAGCCTTTATCTTGCGTTCATCAGTACTCTCCGATAAATAATTCTTCTTCATATTCTCCTTGCTATTGTTCTTTCTTGCGGGAGAGAGCTTTGGGCGTTTATTCAGTGTTAAGAAAATAGATGGCTCCGGGCGTTTTCTTCGTATTATTGGGATTGGAGCTTCGGGCACAGCTGTATCTGGTTGTGAATCTATATTTGCTGACTCCGCTGTAGATACGACCGTCGAGGAGTCACTTGTAGTTGATGTGTATGAATTAGTAGTTACCGGTAATGAGTTTGTGTGTGACATTTGCAATGCTGAACGTGGAGAATTTTGATTAGGAGCATTCAGAGGAGAATGGGTCCCATTATTTACAGATTGTGATGCTCTCATCTCGGTTCTTGCATTGAAGTCTCTACTGGTATTGTCGCTCACAACAGCATCTACATTCAGTCTGAATTGAGTTGGACTTCTTGTAATGCGTACAGCACTCAGCAGTTTCGGTATTTGTTCTTTTTGAAACCGTGGGTCTGGTCCGTATGTGGAATTGTGTGCGTTACGAAGTCGAGACATCATATATGGTTCGCTATCGGTTGCGGCATGTTGTTTAAAGGCATCGTACGGTGAATATGGCTTTAAATGCTGTTTTGAGAAGATAAGAGATCGGCCCTGAAGATCTCGTCTCACCTTTGATAGTATAGAACCCAGTTTAATTTGTGTTTGCCTGCCGTAACTACCGCCTCCTCGATTGTAGGAAGAGTAAGATCTTCTTTTGATAGTTGGATCCTTCAAGAGGGTGTTCACTGTAACAATCTTATTCTCTGATTTTTTTATCTGAAGTTGCTGGGTGATTCTCCTGAGTCTTTTGGCAGAGTCCTGGCGGAATGCTTCCCGTTCTGCCATGTATTTGTTGTATAATGTTCTGTGTGGTGTATTATCTCTGCTTCTAGCAAATGCATCGATATTCAACGGTCTATCGGGGAAGTCTTTCTCTATAAGATAGCTCCACAAGACATCTGATTCTGGAACTATGTGCGGGGAGTTCTCTTCAGTTTGTGCAAGTTGTTTCGAGTTCATTCGCAGAAGTATAGGTTCCATTAGGTGATATGGCGTCAGTCCTATGTCTTGCAACTGAGAGATGTTATGGATGATAGTAACCGTGGCCAAATGGACCAACGAAGGCAATTTTCTCCTCCCACTTGGGAGTAGGTATTCTTCTTTGTCGTTCATCCTCGCTCTACCAATTTGGAACTATGTTTCTTATTTATCCATGCTGTTGTTGTAAAGAACACTGTTGCCTGATAGCAATGGTTATCGGTAAGAAGAGCAAAAATGGTGATACTAGTTGTGTTAGGTAAGTATTTTAAATTGATTATGTAATATTGCGATGGTTAGTACATCTGTGAGTGGGATGGTGGCGCCGAAGGTATGTCATAGTAACGCTCAATAAGGGTTGATTTTAAATTAATGGGTAGAGTGGAATGACACACTTGAGGAAAATATGGGGTTAAGACTAAAATATGAAACAGGAGAAATATGTGGTGTTGGTGTACATTGATGTATACTGAAGTATCGTGGTAGCTGCTCACAGAAAACTGAGTGTCAGTTGTGCATTGGGCATTTTTTGCAGCCTCTGCGAAGTGGCAGTTTTCTTTGCAGCAAGAGAGGTGATATTATTAGAAGTGGAAATGGTATTGGTAACGAAGGGAATTGAGAGTATATCGATTGACAATTAGTGGGACATTCCCAGTGTAGTGCTATAATCAGAACTTCTACAAGAATCAGATTGTGAAATATATAAATTGGGTGCAATATAGGGTGGTGTTACTAAAAAATGAGAATGTAATAATCATGAAGTGTGTTAGTTATACTTTAAAACCGTTTTGATTATTCAATCTGGCAACGTTCTTGTCAAATTCAGCCTTGGCTCTTGTCCAAACGGAAGCAGTCTGTCTCTCGGGCAATTGCAACAAAGATGGCAAAAGATCTCTGGAAAAGAACTCGGAGGCTTCTCTGGGGAGGAACGATGGCAATTGGTCAATGCTGCAGACAGATAACTTTGGACCAGCAGAGGTATTCACTAAGACAGTTGGGTCATTAAAAGTGGTTACCACGGAGTACACTGGAACTGGGTTGTTTGGATCCGTTGTATCGGCAGAAACATCAACGATTGATCTCAACTTTCTATCTGGAACACTTAAGTCCTTCAAGGTGGTGAATGGTGGGATGGGAGCAGATAAGTAGATACAGTTGATAAAAATGTCGCTATCAACGATTTCTCTGAATGGACCACCAAGAGCGGTTTCACTCATATCCCATTTAACAAGGTTATCTTCGGGTATTCCAACCTTTCTAAAGAAGTCCAAAGCACCAGACCCGCATCTTCCCAAAGCCCCGATAACTAAAGCAGTAGGATACTCTTCAGTCTTTTCGTAAGCAGTTTGTAATTCTTTCTTGACAGCAGCAACCAACTGTTCCTCGCTTGGATAAGGCGCAATACCAGGTAAGTTCTCGGAATCTGGGTGAGACTGTTTGAAAGCCCAGTCTAAAACACCAAAAGCTGCTCCAGCGAAACCCGCGTAGTATCCAAAAGCTGCAACTCTCCTTCCTTGGTCGTTCTCTAAGAATTCAATATCGTATAAGGTGCCTTTACCAGCTGGAAAACGTCCCAAAGTTTCCTTCCAACCAGCTTGGTTCTTGTAACAGTGTCCAAACTGAATATGTTCATGGACTAAAGGGAAATTCTCACCTTCAGGCAATTCCTTCAACCCAATGATAATTCTATCATTTGGAGCTTGCTTCCAAGAGCCTTGAGGTACAATGGTAGCACCTACCTGCCTGTACTCATCTGACTGGAAAGCAGATTGGGAGGATTCTTCGACGTACACTTGAAAGCCAGCTTCGACCAACTGCTTGGTTGTCGTCGGAGTTATAGCGGCTCTTTGTTCCAATTTTTTGGTTTCTGCTCTCAAGTGGAGAGTAATGGGAGTAGATGACATGGAGAGGTCTCTTGAATTGGATAGACTGGGATTAGTGATAGCAGGGAAGATTGAAATTGTTGCTAATATAAGTAAACCTAAATTGAAGAGCTTATTTGATGTGAAACTGCTGGCCATTTTATATTCTTTCTTTGGGTGCAAATTGGTGGCTGCCTCCTAATCTAGTGGAGAGTCATTATTGCAGCCGTTTCGGTGAAAGGAGGCACGTTTAGGTATACAGATACGGCAAAATGTTTGGTTTGAGTCATAAAAGGAGGTAGGCATCTATATTTCGGTGTTGATACTAACAACAGTCAGAGGACATTTGCAGATATGAGTAACCCATACCTTGTAAGTAGAAACAGTGGTACCTATTTCGGCAATGAAATTGTGGAGAGGACTGTCGCTTAGCGAGAGATAAGTTTAGCGCGAATCCCATAGTTGCGGCTAGCAGAGCGGTTGCCGTTTTGGGGAGATTAAGCACATAAGTATAATTCAACATAGACATAGATTGCTCATAGGAGATGTGTGGATATGAAGATGATATGAATAAGGGTGTAACTCGGTTATGAGTAATTCTAGGAGAATACATCGAACAGGTAAGCAGTCCATTGAAGTATCCACATTTACATAACCTGTATTGAAAGGACATCTATTTGTAGTATTTAAAAATTATGGAGCAAGTAGTCGAAAATATACAAAATTGTCAGAATGCAAAACATAAGCAAAACTAGATTTCAAAGGAAGGAGACAATTCCTTATACTTCTATCTAGCTCTATAGGTATCTAAACATCCTCTAATCATCGTATTCACTTGAATTGAACCCATTTTTTACATCGTAAACGTGATAATTATCACGTGATTTAAGGTGAACTTAGCAACTGGGAGAGACAAATTGCCATATTAACAGGCAACTTGTCCGAGTGGTTAAGGAGAAAGATTAGAAATCTTTTGGGCTTTGCCCGCGCAGGTTCGAATCCTGCAGTTGTCGTTATTTTTTTCATTAGTGGTTCTCTACTTGGTGCTTGTTGCAACATTTACTAGTATAGAAAGCCATTTTTTTAAATACGTTGATAATATGTCCTTAGATAAGAAAGCTAGAAATCAGGGTGAGTCTTTTGCAAGTTTAACTTCGTCATCCAAACCCGGATATAAATTGTTGAAGATATCTTCGAAATCATCAGTTCTTTCAAAAGCAGGAAAGAGCTGGGAAATTTCGTCATCGGGAAAGCGCTCATTATTCCATAAAGGATGGCTAGTCCATTCTTCTGTCCCCTCTATACCTGGTAGTTCGTAGATTTCTGAATCAAAGTCAAATTCTTCCAAAGCTGTTTGCCATATTTCATTTACCTGTGGAATAACGTGTGGAAGAACTGGTTCAACGTTGTTGCGTGTTTCAATTGTGGGTGCAAAATCCAAGTGTGGTTTGAGCTCGATACCATCAGGCGCAAAAGTGCTTGGTTGTCCAAATGATTCACGGTCGTGAATATTTTCGTCCAAGAGAGTATAAGCAGTTGACTCTGATCCTAAAGGCTGTCCATTTCTTATCCAAAATTCCAGGGTCAATGACTTGCGACGAATGTAGAATTTGAGCATTTTAAAGGAAGCTTCATAGAGTCCTAAAATGCCATAATTATCATAAAGAACCTTGCTTTGTCCGTCCCTTGTTGCTATCGGGTATCCAGTTGTGAAATGGAGAATTTCACTTACGAGATTATAATTCTCCATGTGAGTAACCTGGAGATGTATATTGTTGTAGTTATCTTCACTTCTGGTCAAACTCATCGTATTCTTTTCAATTAAATAATGCAATCTTAGAAATATCAACATATTCGGCACAAAGACATCTTTGTTTCCATTAATATCTCTGAAGAAGACGCTTCCATCCTTGAAGTATAGTCTTCTTTCTCCATCAATGCAGGTGTATTTTCCTGGGATTTCAGCGAAAAGGATAGAACATGAGTAGTTGTTAACCTGGGAGACTGTTTGGGTAGGTATCTGTGGCTGAAGCGTTACTGGATAGGTCAACATTTGAAGAAGGCGTCTAGCCATAGATAGCCCGTGAGTGTAGACTTGAATTTCTTTGGGTGTAATGTGCCAAGCAAAGGACGTGACCGAAAGATCGAGGTACAACTCGATCTGATTGCAAAAGTCATCGAAGAGTATATACTGATCTGGCGATAAGTTTAGCGGATAGGGAGAATCAAGATATAGTTGAGGCATATTCAATGAAGCAAAAAGCCCCCCAAAGAGCCTCAGCACCCTAAGAAGTAGCGAATACGATCTGTCAGCAACTTGAGGTAGAAAAAGCGAAGAAGATACAAGTGGAGGTAAATATGTTTAGCTGCAAAAGTGGAATGTTGACGCTTTTGTGGATGACTGCGAAATCGAAGTTTGCTGCACAGTCTACTAACTAAATACGATTATGTTGAGAAATAAAGAGGACCAAGGGAACAAAAAAGGGAGTGAACTGTAGTATAAACTACATAGCTATGTACTTACAGATGTATTCAGATTTTACGGGAAAATTGCCTCCATATGGCCCACCATTCATGAATAAAGCAGAGCCATAAGGCTCACTAAATACACCATCTCGCTTCCTGTCGCAGACCAAGAATCTATGCTCAAGTCAACAGTCTCCAACCTCATACCGCCATCTCTACAATAAATTAACCGAATTCCCAAAGAATACCTAGTCTTCTCCCAGTGAGCCATAGCCCACTACCTAGTACTCTATTAACCCGCCACATACTCTCCAAACCCTCCGTCAACCTACATCCACCATTCTCTTCTCTGTTCACAGAACCCGCACGGTAGCGCCGCGCCATCTGAAATATTTTAATTTTTCGTCTCATCTCCATCTCTGAAAAAAAAAACTAAATCAATAAGATATTCATTTGAAGAATAGTGTTTCTTTCCATTAACATATATACCTGTTGCATAACCGACCCAATATGCAACTCGCCGTTCAACAGGAGGATGCTGATATCCTTTTAAAAGAAAAAAACGTGCTCGATGAAGCCGTTTTGGATAAATACAGAGTGTCTGGACAGATTGCCCAAACCGCTTTACAGTACATTATTTCATTGATCAACGATTCATACCACTTGGGCAAGCAAGAAACGCCGTTGACCGTCCAGGAGTTGTGTATTTTGGGAGATTCGTTCTTGTCTAAGTTGTTGTCCCGAGTATATAACAATGTCATCAGAGAAAAGGGTATTGCCCAGCCCACCACCATCGAAGTCAACGAGTTGATTGCTGGTTTCGCTCCAGAAATCGATGATGAGGGTGCCTACACCTTCACCGCCGGAGACGTTGTCACCGTTTCCTTGGGTGCCCAAATCGATGGTTACACTTCTACTGTTGCCCACACCATTGTCATCTACCCAGCTGGCGTAGAAATAAATAACGAGGTTAAACCAAATGGACCTTTGTTAGGCTCCAAGGCCGATGCTATTTGTGCTACTCACATTGCTACCGAGACTGTCATTGCATTGTTGGGTTTGGCTTTATCTCCAGAAAAATTACCTGCTCAGTTGAAGGTCAACGGAAGCAGTGCCGTCACCGGTGGTCAAATTCGTGCCGTTGTAGACTCTATTGCTGATTCTTTCAACTGTGTGGTCTTACCAGGTTCCAAGGTCAGAAGAGTAAGAAGATTTTTAGCTGGTCAAGCTGAGGGAATTGTCGCTGAACGTGACTTCAAGGGTACAGTATGGGATGAGTCCCACCAAGAACAGAAGTTGTTGCAAAAGAGCACTATAAGCAGTAGTACCGATTTGATCACATCTGAGAACAATACGAGCAGCAATAACAACACTAGTGCATCTACTCAAAACTCCAGTGCTATTCCTACAGATGACTTTGTCATCTTAGCTGGAGAAGTATACCAAGTTGACATTAGAATGTCATCGTTGGGTGAGTTCGAAGAGGCCGGTTTAATCACTACAGATGAAGTTGACCATTTTACCGGTAAGAACAATAAAGACGAGTTCAACTGTAAGAGCACCATTCACATCAGAGACTTTGCCATTACCCACCACTTGAAGTTAAAGACTTCTCGTAGATTATTGGGAGAAGTTGACAAGAGATTCTCCGTTTACCCATTCAAATTAGCATACACCTGTAAGAACTTCCCTGTCAAATTGGAAAGCGACAACTTAGCTGAACAGATTGCTCAAATCAAGCAAGAGTTGAAGACTAACAAGTTGGGATTGAGCGAGTTGGGAAACAGACATTTAATAAAATCCAAGCCTGTCCAGGTTACCAAATTCATACCATTGGACAAGATTTTGCTCACTGCCAACCCTACTGGTAAGCGTGGTATGGACATGACCAAGCCTGTTTTGCCAGGTATGGAAGTCCCATTACCTAACTTGGGAGTTTCTTCGTTGATGTTGAGAGGCTTGTTGAAGCACGGAAAGCCAGTTGCTAACGTACGTGAATCGTCCACTATTCTTATCAACAACGTCGGAAACGAAGTCATCAGATTGACGGGTGGTTCTAAGACCTCAACCCCAAGCTGGGTCCATTCTCAATACAAGTTGACTGGACCTTATGTCGAAGCCATTGAGCAAATCGTGCAATTAAGCAAGGACAAGAGATTCGGTATCAAGGTCAAGGAGTGTCAACCATACAAGTTGTCTCAAACTGTCGGACAGGCTGCTGAGTCCATGCAATTAGATTAGAGATATAGTTAGCATCCAGTTGTAATATAGAAACTGCAAAAAGTACTGTTATATCCTCGGCAACGGTTCCGCCATTTTCCAAAAAGGGAACGTACATGTCACGTGACATATAGTAGATGTCTGGAGCCTTTGGTGTAGTAAGGGAGTTAAGGGATTTCTGGTCGGCTAGAGGGGTCTGGCAAGTGGTATATGTTCATGCGTCCCTGGGACGTATAACTGACAGCGGTAATGCTTGCTTAGTGAATCATGCTCAATACGTCCACCGAGACTGTGGTGGAGGGGAGTAACGGCGCCCATTCATCTAATGGACAAACTCAAACAGGAAAATTAGACAATTAAGACGTGGACGAGCCTCGCATAGCTATGCGTCCATTAGAGTCGAGAAAGGTGAGCTTGCAACGAAATTTACTTTACTGGGAGTAACTACAAGCCGTTTGCAAGAGCAGAGTGAAAAATTCGAGAGATAGTAACAAACTGTAAAATTCTCGTTGCTTGGGTAGGAGCCCAAGGCGGTGCAAGTCCAACCTTTACACCAATTTTCCGGAGAGCCACCATACGATCGAGTCGTGTTTGTTGTGGTTTTTCTAGTCTCCCAATGGCAAGTGGAGCACATAACACAATGGAACTCGTACAGTTGGAGCAGCGGATAACAGCCTTTAGCTCGCGGCAGCAAAAGGGAGCCGTCGTGTCGCCACCAGAAAATGGTATTTCCTGGTTTTTTTTGGACCTGACCTCTTGGAGTGGGAGAGGGCCCCACAGGAAGCCCAGGCCAAAATGGACCAAGAAAAGGACCGATAATTGCGCTAGCACAGATTCCCGGTAATTGCAGCGGTGATGACGTGGGCCGAAAAGTCGCCAACTGTGCACTTGTTTTTTGCGGGCTGTTACTCTATGGGGAGTATCGCTATATCATTGGTAGTGAATTTTAGCCTGTGTGAGCAAGTCTTTGGGATGTTAGGTGCGACATATAGGTGATACTCTCGTCATAGCAAACAATTGAACAGGAGCGTGACACTACCAACCACATCACCAAAAGACCGGTGCACACATTTTATAACTCCATTACTTCCACTCTTGCCGCCATCTCATAACTTCCATACTCTACTCGAACCGCCATCTCTTCCTATACCATTACCTCTCGTAGCAAAAGACCCCGTCGGGACTCCCAAGCCGGACCAGGCTACCCACTATACGTCGCCGCAATATATTTTCCAATTCGCACGACCTGCGGAACAAAGAGTGTTGTAAACTTTTGAGTTTTTACTTTGACCAACTCTTTCTTCTTCATAAGGTGTCAGGATTCTAGTATAGTTCTTACACCAATCCTATCATTATAAATTAACTGTACGTTGACTTATCGTAATTGAAACTGAACGCAGCAACGGGAGATTGCTGCGGCTTGAAAGAGCGCCCCGTTAGGGCGCTGTGTGTACGCTCCATCCACCATGGTTTATAAACAATCACAACCGGAGATCAACTCAGTGCCACCAGACCAGTTTTGTTTGTAGATAGACGCTTCGACACACGCAATTGGCCCGTGTGTTGCCGTCACGTCGTATCTCAGCAATTGTGTGTCCCAGGCGCGATGGATTGATGGATTGATGGCTGGCAACTTCTTAGCTCGTACTGACTGTCCTTTGTGTTCGTTGTCGCCTGCCACTGGAAAATCGGGCTCTCACGCACTCACGCTGTCCCAGTTTTTCGTGACAATCCTCACTACGACAGTGAGCGCGAAAATGGTCGCTATAGTTAAGGAATGACTGAGTGGGAAAAAAACCAGTTTAGGGTGCGAGTTGACGACAGGTTTTTGTGTCACGTAGTCGCACTGATTCAGGGATAGCGAGCATGGAGTGGTGTGTTGTGGGTGGACACCGAGGAGGCATTGGAGCGGGAGTGCAATCGTGGGGGTTGGAGGCAGATGTATAGCAGTAGAAGTCAAGAAGTCGAGCACCGAGTCGTTTGAACCGCGTTCCAGCACGTTGAAGCTGGAGTCGAGTCGTCGCCCTGTAGGGGAGGCAGGTAAGCCATCGCATGGACGAATTTTGGGGTCACGTTATCCCAAGTTGTGATTACGTAGGTGATTTTCTCAGTGTCGTTGGCAGGTCCAGAGAGAGCCTGAAATTGAGATCTGGGATGTTGTTTCTTATGGGTATTTCCAAGCAATTGCCATCTGCTTGTTGAATAAAAAGGCAAACAAGTATCAACCATAGTGTTAGTATTACCCATACTCCCGTGATCTGTGTTTGCACAAATTGCTCGCGGCATACGCTGACTGAAACAATGGTGAATTCCTGTTACATTTCCGAAACGATCCAGTCATAATCGTAATCAACCACACAAATTCACCAGGAAAACCACGACAAAATCGCCTACATTCTGTTCTGCAACCTGAACCTCCCATCGGTGTTCGATTATTGCATTCTATTCGCCTAACGAGTTTGAAGCAACCCCATTGCTCTACGCACAATTTTACCAAGCTACAGTTCTTCTAACCTCTTTTTAAGGGATCTAATTACTAACTTTTATTATAGAACATGCCAGCCTCCCGTGAAGATTCCGTCTACCTCGCTAAGTTAGCCGAGCAGGCCGAGCGTTATGAAGAAATGGTCGAGAACATGAAGGCCGTTGCCTCCTCCGGTCAAGAACTCTCTGTCGAGGAACGTAACCTCCTTTCTGTTGCCTACAAGAACGTCATTGGTGCTCGTAGAGCCTCTTGGAGAATTGTTTCCTCTATCGAACAAAAGGAAGAAGCTAAGGGTAACGAGAACCAAGTTTCTCTCATCCGTGACTACAGAGCCAAGATTGAGGCTGAGTTGTCTAAAATCTGTGAGGACATCTTATCTGTCTTGACCGACCACTTGATCTCATCTGCTCAAACCGGTGAATCCAAGGTTTTCTACTACAAGATGAAGGGTGACTACCACCGTTATCTTGCCGAATTCGCCGTTTCCGAGAAGAGAAAGGACGCTGCTGACCTCTCCTTAGAGGCTTACAAGTCCGCCAGCGATGTAGCTGTTACTGAATTGCCACCAACACACCCAATCCGTCTCGGTTTAGCATTGAACTTCTCCGTTTTCTACTACGAAATCCTCAACTCTCCAGACAGAGCTTGTCACTTAGCCAAGCAAGCTTTCGATGACGCTGTTGCCGACTTGGAAACTTTGTCTGAAGACTCTTACAAGGACTCTACCTTGATCATGCAGTTGTTGAGAGATAACTTAACCTTGTGGACCGACTTGTCGGAAGCTCCAGCTGCTGCCGATGAACAACCAGCACAGACGGAACAGGCTACTGAGAGCAAGGGAGCCGAGGAAGAATAGATTATGTAAAGTTTAGTTATATTTCGTTTCGTGTGTGAAATCTTATTATTTGTTTATTATTACTATAGTATATTATATTATTGATATCGATATTGTTTATTATGTCTCAGATCGTTAGGTCAGATTGCTGGTGATGAAGTGAACTTGGTTAATTCTTGGTGGTTGCTTTTGGCCAGAGATAAGGTTGTGAGTTAGCATGCTAGCCTTTGATATATCAACAATAGTTTTGAGTTGCATTTAGCTTTCAATGGTTTTATCATGATAGAGCTAATGTGGTGGTTGTTTGTTGCTTTTAGCCCCAGTGGCTGTTATTCTTCTTTTTATTTTGCAATTGATACTGGACTTGTCTAGTGTCGTTGCCTATCTCTCTATTATTCCTTTGTTATAGTCCCATTCCGTCACAATGCCATTATTATCGTTGTCGAGATGATTTGGAAAAATGAACCATATTCATCGTTGCATTTTTGCATCAATTGTTCAATGTCAAAAAGTAGTGATTTTGCAATCGATTGTTGGTTTTTCTAATGACTTTTTGCAATCAATTCCCCCGTCATCGACAATATCATTTTCATTGGAAACTGGCTATAACCTCATCAGTTTTGGTCGAGTTTACAATGAGACTGACGAATCTCCTCTTTTTTATATCAGTGGCTTTATCATATCCGTATACAATGAATAAATACAGTATCGTAATAATGAACAAGAGAAGTAGAGATAGGCTGTAAATGAGAAGCGATACAGAGGGAATAACCAGCTTTTCGTACTCTTTTTGACGAAATGTCAGTAATCATTTTTATTTGAGCCTGGTCTACGTCGATCCTATAGATAATCCATTATTATGGATTGCACTAAGTGGTCCTATCCAATATTAGTGCCAATGCCGTTCGCAGCCAATATTACATTTGCTTTAATCAACCACTGAAAACACTAATTTTGCAATTTCATTCTTAACTACATGTGATCAATACCACCACCACACCGTCTCGAATACCACCACTACCAAAATCACGAAATTATCCCAACACCCTGGAACAAGTTCCATCGTTCCTGAGCCGTATAAAAAATACTCGGTACAATTTCAGACCCTTTGCACCAACTACAATAATAATAACAATAATAAACAACTACACCAACACACCATTCACGTGAAAGAACTCGAAATTCTCCCAGACCCCACCATGCTACGCCTGATACCTGAATCTCTGCCAACGGTACCTCCCAACTGGCGGCCACAAGCCAATCAAAACCATTAGTATCTACACCTCCCACTTTCCTTTTCTGACATGAGGCGGACGCAAGTGCCAAAAAAGGCAGATCGGACACAACTAGCACATGAGGTGGAACAGACACAAACCAGAGTTTCCTTGGGGTTCGTGGTGAGCGCAGGGATACGAGAGACTAGGAAAGATAACGCCAGAACCAACCAGAACCCACCAAAAAGAAGCGATTGACAGTGCAAATCACCCATATCACATCCCATCTCTATCAATTCCCACCGGACGCAACCACGACGCTTACCGACGCTAAAACGGCGTCTCCTGGAACACAACAATGGCTTGTCTATCTATCACCAAATCCCCGTATCCACTACTGCGGCAGGGGGTTTCGCCGCACTTTTAACGACACTTTTCTCGTTACCAGACACTAACGCGTTTGTCCCAAAAGAGAATTTTTCATCCGACTCTAATTTCTGTGGCCACCAAACATAAACAAACCAGAAAAGCGAAACTGCAAAGAAGACAACCTTGTCATAGAAAGAAGACACCAGTGATTGTATAGTTTGTCGCTGTTATCCATATACCAAAGTCGTCACAATGCCCGAACCAGTAGGAATTGCCAACTTGCCCAACCAGAGGTACGTATCGCTAGCTCTAGCCGTCGTGTGGGCCGAACCAGTGAGAACCGAGAACCGGTGAGGTGTCATGAATGGGGTTGATGAAAAGAGAGGAGAAGGGGAAAGAAACGAGTAAGAAACGGGAAAAAGATGGAAATAGACCTTGTAGAAGTGATCAGAAGCGATAACGGGGCCTTGAACGTGATAATAGCCCGTTTAGAACTGGAGTTCGCTTCGGAGTGTTTGGTGGAGATCACCAATGGTGGTCGTCTACATGAAAAGCGAGATAGTTGTCTGAAAGAGCCAGAAACGTCCATTGAAAACGAAGTTTGTTGATAGTCTAGCACCGTTGTGGATGTGGATGATTCCAAGTGTCGAAGTCCTTTGGATCGGAATGAGGTGTTCAATTCGTTGCCGTCATCGGATTGGACTGTTGATATCTTATTGTTCAGGGGACTATGATAGCAGCCATGACTTTGCATAAGCATGGTGCTATTCTTTGATGGATTGGTAGGACCTATCTGAGCGTAACTGGGTATCAAAAATGTTCATTTGTTTGTTGTTCATATATCTCGATGGTGATCCGTAGATGATATTCATGATCTGTCCAAGTTCCAATAAGCCATACTCAGTGTAAAGCCAATGAATAACTCTTAGTATGATATTGTTATCATAAGATAAGCACACCTTCATTCAAGTCTTTTTCATATCCAGTTTGCCCGTTAAGACGTTGACGTTTCCAATCGCTTTCCTGATTCTTTACTCAAGAGTGAAATCCCAAGACCTCAAGAACCATTGCACCCGTGTTTCACGAATCTCATCATACGACACAAGTAGTGGTTATTTGAATACTAACATTCTCTAGATACAAGATTGTCTCCAAACAAGGAGCCACCTTCACCGTGATGGTGTGTGGTGAGAGCGGACTTGGAAAAACAACCTTCATCAATACCCTTTTCCATTCCGGACTCAAGCCTTACCAAGACCCAGCTGAGAGACACAACAAGTTCCTGAATGCTCACCAGAACGTCGAAATAGACATTGTACGTGCCATCTTAGAAGAGAAGAACTTCAAGATCCGTTTAAATATCATCGACACCCCAGGTTTCGGTAACAACGTCAACAACCACGACTCATGGACTCCTATCATCGATTTCATTGATGACCAACATGAATCATACATGAAGCAAGAGCAGCAACCAAGCCGTTCCGAGAAGAAGGATCTCAGAGTGCATGCCTGTCTCTACTTCATCAGACCAACCGGTCACTCCTTAAAGCCTCTCGATATTGAGATCATGAAGCGTCTTTCTACCAGAGTTAACTTGATCCCTGTTATTGCCAAGTCTGACACTTTGTCACCAAAGGAATTGGATACATTCAAGACCCGTATCAGAGACATCATTGAGGCACAAGACATTGCTATCTATACTCCACCTTTGGAGTTGGATGACCCAGCCAGCGCCGAGCACTCTAAGCAATTGATCGAAGCCATGCCTTTCGCTATCATTGGTTCTGAGGAAGAGGTTGAGACCGCACCAGGCCAACTTGTAAGAGGTAGAAAGTACCCATGGGGTGTCGTAGAGGTTGAAAATGAGGAGCACTGTGACTTCAAGAAGTTGCGTTCTTTATTATTGAGAACTAACATGTTAGACTTAATCTTATCCACAAACGAACTTCACTTCGAATCTTTCAGATCAGTCAAGATGGGCGGATCTGATGAGGAGAATGGCGAAGAGGAGAAGGAGTTGACTAACGAAAACGGTGAGGTTGTAAAGAAGCCATCAATTTCGAAGAAGCCAAGAAGACTTCACAACCCTAAGTTCAAGGAAGAGGAGGACGCATTGAAGAAGTTCTTCACTGAGCAAGTGAAGGCCGAAGAGCAAAGATTCAGACAATGGGAGACCAATATCGTCAACGAAAGAAACAGATTGAACCAGGACTTGGAAGAAATGCAATCCAAGTTGAAGGGTTTAGAGGAACAGGTGAAGAAGTTACAGTTGACAAAGCGTTAAACTTGATTTTCAATCTCAATGATGTATTCGGCTTCAATCATGACTTTCAATTCACAGTCTTAGGACTGCAAAGTTGCCTTTTGTAGTGATGTATGTCCACATGAACCCTTTCCTTCTTTTATTCCCCCTAAAACTTTCTAGTTCACTTTCCTTCTCCTTTGGTCTTCTTTTGTATTTTTGGATTGTCCATGGTTCCATATCTCTAGGCTATTGTTTATTTAGAATACAATAATATTTATAAATTTGAGACTTTACATGTTGTATGATGGTACCACTGTATATGTACTATTCTGGGTTTCTTGATACTAGTCAGGGCAGTTTGTAGCTATCCATAGATAAAAATTCTACATATTTAAGGTTACAACTGGAATATTTAATTACTGTTTTGCAAGCTGGACTTTCTAGTAGTCCCCGATCTATGTAACTAATCATTTCGTTAAGTTTCACACCATTTTTACCCAAAATTGCACCCAAAACACGATATCATGATTGCAACTTCTACAACTCAACGACTTCAAACCGGTTTATGATCAT
Organism: Scheffersomyces insectosa; assembly: GCA_030572575.1. Lineage (NCBI taxonomy): Eukaryota > Fungi > Ascomycota > Pichiomycetes > Serinales > Debaryomycetaceae > Scheffersomyces > Scheffersomyces insectosa. Next base: position 101,568 of record JAJMAO010000007.1, read on the forward strand.
TAATCTCAGAAGTGGTACCATTCCCAATCAATATTATCGCTATGGTTAAACAATACACCATAACCTCTAAAACCATAACAATCTTACTCCATGCAATAAACCCGTTTGACTGCAAAATTAGCCTCGGCAAAATATTGCCGTGCATAACAATATAAATAGTCATATACTGCATTCTTGGCTCCGTGAAATGAGTTGAAAAACCGGCAAATTGAAGATTAAAGACATCAGCAGTCATGTTGGAGCATCCAATTTATGTTTACATTCTCTTACTCTGCTCCATATTCTAGTATAACACCCTAATCCTACTACTTTACCGTCCCTCCTCCTGCTTTGTTATTACGGATCAATGCACAACATACAGGAAAAACGGTGCCACAGCAGTTGCGGCACGGGCCCAAATCCCTGTCTCTTTCACGGCTATCGACGGTATTCATAATTTTTATCTGTCAAATGTTTTTCACTACTATACCGTTGTGTTCAATAAGTACCCCAGGTAAAGTGCTATAAGGTGCCCAGATCAGGAAAGTGCATACAGAAGAAGTGGCAGTGATATCTTTTGGCGAGAAACCCACTCTTTTTGCAATAGTTTTTTACATAAAGTCAAGTAACTTAGCCGAGATTAGCTTAGTATCATAGCATTGCATTACAGAGCTTAACTTCAATGCTCAACCACCAGTACCAACAGCAGCACGCTATCGGGACCGAGATTCAGGCGACGGGATTACAGCAGCAGCAGAATCTACTTCAACCCCAACAACTCTCTCAGCAATCGCAAAACCGTCCGCCAGAGCATCAAGTGGCTCCATTGGATCAAGAACCACAATCGCACGATTTATACAACGACAATGCCGAATATAATTCAACAAGAGATGGTAATTCTGGCTCATACAGCAATTCACCATCACCATCAGCCTCCGGTGATGGTGGAAACCAAGGCTCGTTCCATGTAAAATTCAAGAGAAACTACCGTGCATGTCTTAACTGCCGGGTGAGGAAAGTGAAGTGTGACTTAGGACCCGTAGACAACCCCAGAGAAGGCAAGTGTGCTAGATGTTTACGTGAACGAAAGGATTGTGTGTTTGTAGAAAGCAAAAGAGGAGGGGCTACCAATGTGGTTAACGGAAGAAAACGCAGAAAGAAGAGCGATGCTGGCAGCTCTGATGCTACGTCTCGGAGGAAGTCTGAGCTCAGTGCTGATACTTCTATTACCGCCGATTTGGCTGATAGGGGATCTAACACACCTATAAGCAGCTTCAAGCCTCCAACTTCATTCTCGGCTGATCAGAGTCCATACTCATCTCCTCAGTCTTATAACCAAATGCGACTTCCCTCGGTAACGAATATATTGAATAAAGGCGATAATGGTGATATTCCGAGTCTACCAAGACCAACCCAAGCTCCTCTACCAGTTCCAGAAACTCCCCAGACTGATAATACAGACCCAAATGCAGCAAAGAATTCAGGTCCAAGTAATCATTTCTCGACAATGGAGGGAGCATTGGTATTCTTGGCCAAGGCAGCAGGAACCATTGCCAAAGCAGACGAGAGGGACAATATCGATGCCAGAGCTAAACATGAACAAATTGAAGCTAGAATAAGTAGCAATAGTCATGGAGACACCACAGAAATGCTAGGGGAACAAGGTATAGATGGCGCTACCGTGGCCACCTCGACAAACACAGTAAACGATCCGAACAACATTTCGAATATCCTAAATGCCAACTCTTCAGCATCGTCGTTGTCTTCAACAATACCAACGCCTACTCTTTCAGCCAAACAATCATCTTCCAACATTCCAGCATACATGAAGCCAAGTACTGAAGGAAGGAGAATGGCAATGCCAGCAGCGGAAAATGGATATGCTGTTCGTCCCAGAGCTTCCAACAAGCTTTCAAGTATAGAATATATAGGTGGTGCCAATGGTATCTTGTCAGAGATCGAGGCAGAAAGATTAATTCACCTTTTCTTCACCACCATGCACCCATATTTTCCTCATCTTCCTAAATTCCTTCATTCCCCGAAGGTACTTTCTGGTTATCCTATTTTGCTCTGTGCAATTTTGACAATTGCATCCAGATACCATCCTTTTGAAAATAATGTTGGTACGACAGGAGGAGTGCCTAGGAATATTGAGGTTCATGATCGTTTATGGCTCTATGTCCAAAGATTGATTTCGCAGACCGTCTGGGCTGAAGCCAGTACCCGTTCGATAGGAACAATTTTTGCGTTCTTGCTCTTCACTGAATGGAACCCTAGAGCCATTCACTGGAGGTGGTCAGACTATGCCAATAAGGCAGAGGAAAATAACGATACAGATAGCGGTTTTACTGGTTTTGGGGTAAATGGAGGTGGAGCTGATCTCACTGGGAATAGAAATAGCGATGAACCCAATATGGCCGGACTTGGAGCAATGCGTAGAAGTTATAGAATGGCATGGATGTTAATCGGTTCATCTGTTAGATTGGCCCAGGATATGGGGTTCATGGAAATCAGTTCTAAGACTTTTATTGCTGCTCATGTTGCTGAAATTAACTCAGTAATGAATATTAGTAGAAGTTCTATGTTGGCTCATTCTCTTGCCGAAGTGGACTTAGATGAAGATGAGATTACAGAAGAGGACATGGAGCAAGTTGAGGATGATGACGACAAAATTTTACGAATGAGTGAAGACGACTTAAAGCGCCTTGCAAGTCAACACATTCTCAAGTTCACATTGTCTCAGAAGGCCCAAATCGAGTTACTTCAAATCATTTCCTTGGGACACGAGTCTTTGTACGGCTACAAGGCACAGCTTGGTGGTTTAACACAAAGGCAGAACTTGTCGATCTTAAATATTATCAGTCCTTTAATCAATAACTGGGGCAGAAAGTATAAGCAATATCTTATCACTTCCAACAGTAAGTTATTGAGAAATGTGTCCAATCTTCAACAGCATTGGTTGAATCCTAACTCCAAAGTTTGCAAGGAAATTGCAGAATCTATTGAAAGAGAGTCATTTATTTTTGAGTTTAACTATGTCAAGCTATACATTTACTCGTTAGCTTTGAGTCCCTCATCTAGAGCTATGTATGAACAGCGCAAGAACAAGAAGGGAAGAGTAACTTTGAAACTTGATGAGATTTCGAAGTCAGCCAAATATATCGAGCAAGCTTTCAAAGCTGCCAACGAGATGTTATATGTTGCCCACCGTGTACATAGGTTGAAGATGTTGCGATACATGCCAGTGAGATGGTTAACTAGAATGGTGAGAGCCGTTGCTTTCATTGTTAAGTGCTACTTGACCATTACTGCTCACAAGAACTCAGCCAAAGGTGGCTCCTCTGTTGCCAACTCAATGGACAACTTTGACTCCACCATCTTATCTCTCTCTTTGATTTCCATTGATGATATCATTCAGAGTATTCAAAGGGCTGCAATCACTTTACGTGATTGTTCGCCTGATGAATTACATTTATGTACAAGATACTCTAATGTATTAATGTACTTGTGCTCTGAAATGAAGACAAAATCCAAGGGTTTCCACGATGAAAGTGACAATGAAGTTGAGTCTTATGGCGACGGAAGACAGAAGGGAGAGGAGCAAATGAAGTATCCTTTGAGGTCTGAATATGGAATGTCTAACACAGATGCCAGTGGCTTACCAGACCCAAAGAAAACTGATCCAAGCTTTCCAGTGCCGAAGCCTGCGCAATATAATGAGAGACCACAAGATGGTACGCATCAACAAAGACAACCACAACCACAACAGCAGCAGCAACTGCAAACTCGTCCATTACAAAATATACAAGGAATGCAATTTGCTAATTCGTCGAAAGGATCTCCAACTGGTTTCAACTACAACTCACGAGACTACTTTGATAATCAACGTTCAGCATCCAATGTTTCCCAAAGTGAGAGCATGACTCCAAATGATAGTAATACACCTTTACAGGGATTAATAGGAGATAGCGAGGTTATGGAGTTTTTCATGAACAACAAGAATATTGGTTTAGATTTCGTTGGCCCATGGACCGAGATGATTGAGCAGCAACTTAATTTGAACGAGCAGTTCAATTTTGACGATGCTCTTTAATGTAATTAAAGAAGAGAAGAGTTGATGACATGGGACTTAGTAAGTACTGCGTTGTTTTGATCCATATAATTTTGCTACAAGATCGTACACATTTATAAAATGCCTATTAATTTATGAAGCACATTCCTCGTTAATCCTCACTTAGGGAAATATTTCTCATCTCAACCAATTCTCTCTAGATTTCCTAAGAAAGCATAGAAGAATATGTAGCATGCTAGGCTTGTGAGTAATTGAATGGAGTAGGCATAGAATATCTAAACTATATAATGGGTACAAAAGGAAGCTGAAATATACGCACATATGTATAATACATTAGAATCAAGAACCAAGAAGCGGAGCAAATCAGAGACGAGCTAGGTACACCCTAGTCGTCCCACCCTTGAATCTCATTAATTAAAGAGAATATTATGCTGCGTGAGTTCTCGCTATAGTTGTTTTTACTTGATCCCGTTGCAGCATACTGTTCGGGAAAGTATGGCAATGCTATTGTGGGTCTGAATTTAAAATCCCCAGAAGATTTGGTTGTGTTATATGGGGACTTCATAAGCGGGTTGTACAAGTTCCTTGTATTATCCTGAATCACGTCATCCACAGTGACTTCTAATTGCAAACTCAACTTCACCTCTGGAGTAGAAACTAATAACTTATTTATCTCCACGAGTTTGTCAAAGCATTTTTTGGCATTAATATTATTGCGTTGGGCCATAAATTTGAGAAGCGCAATTCCCTTATTCAATTGAGGATAGAAAGTGCCATTTAAACAGGATATGATTATAGTTATCATGGCTGCAAAAAGGTGCTGGCTGTCCCAGAAACCTAGAACGAATATCTTCTTATGGACATACAATTGTGCAATAATGTCGATAGTAGAGCAGGATGTAAATAATGCTCTAGATATGGTAGTAGCAACGGCCTCAAAATTGTCTATCACAGATGCTGCAGAAGAATCAAATACCAATGAGAGCAATGGCTTCGCGATAAGGATGATTAATTGGTTATATCTTAAGAACAAATTGGCAACATTTCTGCGGTCTGATTGAACCACACTTGTCTCGCTGAACTGTTCAAGCAATGGAACCTCAAAGTTTTTAATCAAATCGTTGTTCGAATTAACAATGTTCTTGAGTAGTAATTTTTGATTGAATTGGCTGGTGTTGATGTAGTTGATAGAAAATGTTCTTATGTTAGGGCCATAAATCAACCTCACAAATTTGGCTACATATTTTGTCAAGTGAACATTCACCTCGAGGATATTGACATCGAAATCATCATCTAATGGAAAGACATTTTCAGTAGGTAAATCGACGTCGGTGTCAGTATACTGAAAATGCACTGTTTTCGTTGCCCAAGTAGTATCAATCACAAACAACGACCACCAGAGTCGTTTGGCCTTTTCGGCCTGAATCCGAAGAGATTGCAACTCTTGCTCTGACTTGTGATTCTTTGGGAGTTCCTTCTGTCTATGATAACCCTGAGCCACTGCTGATCTGGCTGCTACTCCCAAGTAATTGTAAACTGTATTGTACCTACTCAAATTTGCGGCGTATAAACCGAGGAGAAGAGCACTCTGGATAAAGGTGAAGTCAATCAGCTCTCTTGTAAGTCTGAAGAGGTGTTCTGCCAATAGGTAGTATTCTATTCCGGGATACTTACCATCTTGTGATTGGATATTAAGCAATTGCTCTCCAAATCCAAAAGTGATGAATAGATAGCACAATGAAATCTGGTTGATGTTACCAGCAGTATGTGGGTCACTTAAAGACGTATTGCTGTTATTGAATAGCTTATACACATTGTCGTAGAGTTCAAGAAGCTCGCGCTTATCTATTAAGTAGAACTCCGACGAGTACGTGGCAGCAACCTTATTGATGAGGGTCATGGCGTAAGTTCGGTCGGGAAGTCGCTGTTCACAGACCTTAAGGATATTAAGCAGTAGAACAGAACTTTCGAATTGGGCCGAATAGAAGTCCTCGAACACAACGCCGCCGAACTGCTGGTCATGGTAGGGATCAGATTCTTTCACCAATCCAGATGACGCGGCTGTAGCCATCGACGGTGACGACGTATCGATTCGGAACGACTGGGCGTATTGATTTTGCAACAGCTGGGTCTGGACCAGAGCAGGTCCCGGCAGCATGGCTTGGTGCCTGAGAAGTAGCGTTTCGAGGTGTTCTACTCGGTCGTGGAGGTTATTGAGGTCACTTTCCATGATGACGATTTTGCGGTCTTTCGACGGATAAACACAGGCGTCGGCCTTGTTGACGGTCTTGCAGTTGGAACAAGCAGGCTTCTCCCCAGAGCATTTGATTTTGGAGAGTTTGCAGCGGGTACAAGCGTAGTGGGTTCGTCCAAACACCTTAAGCGGCTTCGGTTTCTCGATGTTACCACCCATAATTTTGTGCTAGAGTTAGAAGGCAGCAGATAGCGCAGAGAGCATAGTCTGGTGAGTCAGGGGAAGGTGTCGGCAGGGGAGCGAGCTGGGGTAACAAAGAACAATGGTAAATACCAGTGGGGACGATACCGACAAGGAAGAAGAAAGAAGCAGAAAAAGAAGAAAGAAGAACTGGAAGTTTACAGACACCAAGAAATGTAAAATTGAGCTGAGATCGAAAGGTCGCAATTGAATGCACCAGCAGACAATAGCACTTCGTACTTGCAAGAATTATCCAGTATTGACGAACGAGTCATCAAACAAGACAAACAGTGACAAACAGAGAGAAGGTTGCCAATCGGCAGGAGCGAGCGAAAAAGGGCTTTGTGCATATGAGAGAAGAAGGAGAAGTGTAGGGGACGGGAGAGTTGGGGGACACCGACAATGGAGAGAGAGAAGGAGTGGTTGATTGTGGAGTGTTTAGGGTATGAAGTACGAGGTAAGAATAGGAGAACAGACACCAACAGCAACCGCAATTGCAATTGCAATTACATTGTTACATTGGAGAGCATATTTTACATGGCTGGGATACGGCGAGCAAAATAACAAGCAGAATAATAATATAAAAATACAACCAGAATAAATATAATAAAAATATTAATAGCAGGGAATAATACAGCGACGATGTTTGGTAAAAATAACCATCGACGTCCAGAGAATTAATTAATTCACAAAAAAAAATACATGATGATAATCTAAATCAAGCTTACAAGAAATAAAATAATAAAATAGAATCGAAAATTACGACGACGGCCACCATGTTGTGATATGACGAAGTGGCCTCCACTTATTCATGGCACCAAGAATTACAACCTTTGTTGTCACAGACAATCTCTATTCATCTAGCATGTACACCTTTTGAACGGGAGAAATTCCAAATGTGTAGCGGGTGAATGCCTTTGATTGAGACTTCTCCCAAAAACTCTGCCACTTTCGAGTACATTAGAAGCCTTGATTGAAGAATAAGGTATCTTCGGAATGATAGCCTCTAAAGAAACGAGCACATGATGGCGAAGTCAGGTCACGGAGAAGATTCATCCTTGGACAACATTGGTTTTAAAGTTTACTTCCTCCGCGACCGACGTCGCCAATTGGAATTGAACTTAAGAAAGCGGACCCCTTTCGGTTTTTTCTTGATCTTCAGTGAAAAGATCACCGTACAAACGGATAAGTTTCTCATTTTGCCGAGGTAAAATTGGGGGCCACATTGCTGAATGTGACCCTGTTGAACCAAATTCAGGGGTGAATTGAACTGGGAGCGCTGCCGTATTTATTGCCTTCACCGCAATTGCTATACTGTTTGATACTCACTAATATGGGGCTAGCGACTGGCGGAGTGAATAACCACACCCTCCATCACAGTCATTCTCTTGCTCTTTCCTCGGCAAAGCAGACTTCATCACCGTTCCTGAATCTAGGGCTAATTGCAGCCTCAGGATGAAATTCGGCTCGTATTCATGCATTAGCATGCTACAGTGTAGAGGGACGTTGAGAAGGAGCGGAATTCTGTACTACCTTGAACGGACAATGGGGACAGGAATTCCCGAGCAATAGAAAGGGGCAGTAATACAAGAATCCGCCAGAATTCATCGCTTATCTCTAATTATAGAAGTTATGAACGATTCCATCGTGATAGAGCCGTGTAACCAAACGCTACGTTGGCGGGCCTTCTACGTTGGTATAGTTATGCCTTTTCTACAAATATTTGCTTTGGAATTCAATCTAAATATTGTGTGTTGACGACGATTTGGTCATTTGGCCATTAGATCCAAATTGAAATAGAAAATCATTTAAGCAAAACTTTTCAGAGTGACAGAGACAACACGCAACCTCTCTTTATTGGCCTCCAAACATGTCTCATATTCCTTAGTTTTATGTAACCGATGGCTTGGAAAGCTGTCACAGGGATACAGTCCACTGGCATGTCCTAATATCATTGTCGCATGCTGACATAAGGAAATAGTCTGAATCGTATTTCGACCAAAGCTTTCCGGCTCTCATTATTCAGGGTGCAGTACTACATGAACCAGATCAACGCAGTAGAAAAATTGCCTAATACGGAGTAGTAATGAACCAAAAAATCGGTAGATGAGGACAGTTAAAAATAGAAACATCGAGTGGTGGTCGTGGAATAAGACGGCATTCACATAAGGAAAGAATCGAAGATTATGTGCCCACTGTAGTGGTTTTAATGAAACATAATGCTATATGGTTTGTTCATCGAAAAGCGAGTCTTTGAAGAGGTCGTTGTCCACACTGCACTACAAGCACCAGGAAACACTGATACTGACCATGTCTGGTTAGACATCTCTATTTATTCCGTTGACTTTGTAGAATGTTGCACGCCTGAGTTGCCCTTAATCTCCGCAACAAGATTGATATTGCTTGGATTTCACATTCGGCGAACCCAATTCCTAGAAGCCCATCAAAAAACAAGGCTTGGTTTTTTTGTTTTGACGCTGTTATTGATATTTTTCCGAGCAACAATACGGAGGTCGGAATTTGTCTCGGCCTTTCATCAATTCCGGATACGCTTGCATGTACATCATAAGACACTATGGCTCCTAAACTGGTATAGACCAAGTGTTTGCCGTATATAGTCTAGGAATGGGATATCAAGGTTCATACCAAGTCATTGTTGCAAGGGGATATGCTCGACAGAATAGTCGAATTCCATAAAAAATTGGAAATCAAGCTCAACTACGACCAGCATTTGCAGTGAGCCCAGGGTCTTATTCTGTTCATCATGAAATAGGGGCTCCCAGAAAATGCCAACTGGGGGGATGTGAGATTTTCACTCATTCTTCTGGAAAGGGGCTGCCAGGTAAGACCCACAAAACCAGATCAACACATTACAAGGGTCGGCTTCGTTTGTCTCCATGCACCAGCTACATGGGGAACGGAGAGTAGCTCCAGCAAAATTGCAAAATGAAGTTCCAGTGCTTTAGCGATATTTTAACGCGGCCATTTCTAGCGGTCACTAGTGGAATGTAATCGGCTTGGGCTGTCTTCGATCTGAATAGAGGTGGGTGCTACGACTACTAAACGCAAGTCTACAATCTACAGATAACAAGATTACCGTTTTCACACCCAAACCGCACGTGTTACTAGTCAGATAGTCACTTGGTGCAACTGGGGGTGTAGTTGCTAAGTACAGCCGTCACATTGAAACAGTTCATCTTCTACATTTGAATAATGGACACAGGTGCCACTGCAGTTGGATTTAGCAATCGTTTGATTTTGTGACGCTTGCCCGTAAGTCGTTACTGACTAAATGCTAAGGAAAACAAAAAAAACCCTCACTATTTTTGTTTACATCCTTAGACGGGCACACTATTTACACCAGCCCTCTGTTTACAGTGGGAGATTCTCAATATGATTTTATTGGCCAGATGGAGAACGGGACCTACCGGCAGTAACGGCACCCAAGACGACAACAAGAGTTCTCAGCAATGGGGCAGTCAAAAGTGAGAACCATAATATTATGGTATTTTCACTGTCAAAGGCAAAACTACCGACGTTGCCCCGCCGGCCCCAGGTGATGGATCCCAAGACTTGTGCCGGCTACAGTTAACCAACCTTATTGCCTCCCTATTTTTAGGGCTGTCAAAACGGAACCATCTATCTCTTGCTTGTATCTTCCTACTAGCTGTATGGTTTATACGAAGGTATATGTGGATCAAACCGACATGCCCTTTACTGGATGTGGACAATTGGTCAACAAAGAGAAGTGGTTACACCGCTAGCTCGTAACCACACATACAGGCACCCCAGCAACAGCCAGCAGCCCCGCCTGATTAGGAAGGAAATCCGACCGGAAGTAGTTCCGGGGTGACACTTTCCACAATAAAATTGTCGTTATTTTTTCACCGGCTCACCTGCTCCTCTTTCGAGGCGGCATGTCTGAAAATATACTGGTGAAAAATTTCAGACAGCCGGGGAAATGGCCTCTTGTGGGTGTATATTAGCGTTATTATGTATGTAATATGATGGTTAGATTGTACATTTGTTAGCAAATAGTAGACATTGTCCAAATACCCACTGACTATGAATGCTCTTGGTGGATTGGGCTTGTGTGTAAGAAATATTTTGCACATAATATTTTTTTGTGGGAACTAAAATTGGTGCCCCTTTGATTTTCCTCGACTGCTGTGAGTTTATAAAACCAATTTGGTTTGTCCGACTTTTCCATAAATATATTTAGAAATTTCTCCTTTTTTTCTCCTTGTTTCTCTGACTTCGTTTCGTTCAGTCGTTTTACTCTTACTAACACAGATTCAGATCAAGAGATGCAATTCAAGACCATCTTCACCACCTCGGCCTTGGCTGGAATTGCCCTTGCTGCCAACAGTATGTATAAATAGCTTTGTCCACGGTCTCGCACGGCATTGGAGTTCGACCACTTCTACAATTGTTGAAAAGAATTATATTTCTCGGGTAAGAAGTGGTTTGAGACCACCCTAGCGAGCAGACGTGTTTGATATAGATGATTCCGTTGATTAAATGTTCGTTTTTATGCCTTTGAGCAACTGTTGGGCCGTTTCCTCGGTTTCCATCAGACTTATCTCAAGAGAGAGAGCATTCAGAAGTCGTAAAGACCGTTCAATACCAGAAAATTGCCTTGAGCACTCGAATTGCCGAGATTTCCCGAGAATGAAGTGATTTTCATCTATTTCTGTCCATCCCTCACGGATTGTGGTTCTTATCTCTTTCCAACAAGGCTGATGGAGCATGTATTGGCCATTCTATGGCTTTTGTGATTGCTCTGCCGACGATGAGGAAGTTGAAAGCCACAAGAGTACTCTTATGTGACCGCTTAGATGTTAATTGGCGGACAACGCCTTGATTTGGTCTTTGAAAAGGGCCATTTCTCGGCTTTTGGTACGGAGAACTCGTGAAATGTCGGTTTAAGTGCTTTTGGGAAACGCACGAGAGCAGAGCGCTTTTCTACGTCATTCTACGACCATTACATGCCTAATTACAAGATATCATGGCTCAATTTGGTCTCGGATAAGGCCAATTCCAAGTCCTTCGTTACAAAAGTTCTCCTATTATGCACCAATTGAGATCAATGGCCGGCAATATAATATTCTTCATTATTTTCTTGGTCGTTTTTTGGGTCCTGATTTCTGTGTCACTATCTGGAATTTTGCAGGACCTTTTTTCGCCGGTCGTGCTCGGTTTGAATTATACGACGAGCGAAAACCACCGCTTTCAGTCGACCCTCGAAAATACGCAGCCGTAGCTTACTGAGGACAAAGTGCAGAACAAATTGGACTACCCCTCAGAAACTGTCATTCGCCCAAGCGACAAAAATTGCTCGAAAAGGCATTTTTCAACCTTGCAGTGTCCGACGGAGTTATCGCAACAGCTGCAAAATCAGACATAAAAATTCATTGAAATAACGAAAAATCATCAAAATCATCAAAATCATCGAAACCAGAGCGTTTCAACAAGAATGAAATACTAACTAGCTCTATAGACTCCACCTTGACCACCGCCACCCCATCCGTCACTAAGGACTGTACCTTCTCTGACTTCACTGCCACCAACTCTGCTCAAGTCCAACAAGTTGCTGCTTGTCAGACCGCTGTCGGTGACATCACTGTCTACGGTGACGCTTTCGGTTCCGTTGAGTTGACCGGTGTCGAGCAAATCTTCGGATCCTTGCATGTCAAGAACGCCACCCAAGCCGTCACTCTTAACGCTCCAACCTTGCAATTGGTTTCCGGTACCTTCGAGTTGAACGCTAACACCATCTTGCAAAACTTGAACCTTGCCCAATTAACCACCGTTGGATCCCTTTTCTTCAACGCTTTGCCAGCTTTGGAACAAACCGGTTTGACCGCTGGTATCACCTCCGCTGACTCTATTGTCATTGCTGACACTGGTTTGACCTCTTTGTCTGGTATCAACGTCTACGAATTGAAGACTTTCGATGTCAACAACAACCAAGACATTGACACCATTGACTCTGGTTTGCAATCCGTTACTGACAGTTTGTCCATTTCTTACAACGCCGAGAAGGTCGATGTGATCTTGGACCAATTGACTTCCGCTAACAACGTTTTCTTGCAATCTATCAACTCCTTGTCTGCCAACAACTTGACAACCGTTAACGGTTCTTTGGCTGTTTCTTCCTCTTCTGTTGACGAGGTTCAATTCAAGGGTTTAACTAACATTGGTAAGTCTTTGACTATCAACAAGAACGACAACTTGGAGACCTTAGACTTCCCTAAGTTGACCAACATCGGTGGTGCTTTACAAATCTCCGACAACGAGCACTTGAGATCTTTCGATGGTTTCCCAGAATTGAAGACCATCGGTGGTTCCGTTGACATTAACGGTACTTTCGACAACGGTACTTTCGAGTCCTTGACTAGAGTTGCTGGTGGTTTCAACTTGAAGTCTGAAGGTGACGTTTCTTGTGACGAGTTCAAGAAGTTGAACTCCGACGGTGACATTAAGGGTAACAAGTTCGTCTGTTCTAACGCTGACGGTGCTTCTTCCTCTTCATCTTCCAAGAAGGGTTCTTCCGACTCCACTGACTCTTCCGACTCCTCCGAGACTGACTCCTCTGAGACCGACTCCACTACCTCCAAGACTTCTACTTCCAAGGATTCTGGTGCAGCTTCCCACAACGGTAAGTTGGGTGCCATTGTTGCCGGTTTCGCTATCTTTGGTGTTGCCCTTTACTAAGGAGTTTGACGAGGATCAGATCGTCTTCTTATAATGGCTGTTAAAATCTACGCTCTTTCTCCCTAATTGTTGTATTACTTCTTGAAGGATGATAACAACATACTAATAAGAAGAACAATTGCATAGGTATGTGATAAAAAAACCTTAGACTTACTAAAATCTTCGATTTGTGGACCTCGGACCTAAAATATATTCTATCTCTACTTTCTTTATAGTTGTTCCAATCTTTTTTAATTTATAGCTTCCACTTCTCTACGTTTATAGTTCCATATTTTCTATTAATAATCATTTTATAATCTATCAGTAAATGATCTGTGAGAACTGAAGACAAGGGTGAATATTGTAGTTTTGTTGGGACGGGAAGAGTGCTTTAAGTAGGTGTTTTCGCCTGCTTTCCATAGCTTTAATTTCCTGTTTTCCCATACTGCCCATATTATGTACATGTATTATAATGCTGTTAACTATCGTCTCTAGCACGTAAACTGGAGACCTAAATCTCAAGATCCTCTCCACTCATATGCTCAACAGTTGTGATATTCAACAACTTGGCCAATTCTTTGGCATACTGACTTCCAACTTCTTTAGCATCTACTTCGACATCAGGTCTGAGTTTCTTAATGGACGTGGCCGTTGTGTTAGGCAAGCCACACATCTCAAAAGTGTTTAAGAAGTTCAAATCAGGATCGACGTTCAAACCAATACCATAGGAAGTGATGGCACGCTGAATGTTACATCCAACAGAGGCGATCTTTAAATTATTCTTTTCAATCCAAACTCCAGGATTTTCGTTGGTATAACTGTTCAACGAATAGTTCTTCTGGAGCAAATTCTGAACCGACTTCAACAAAACAGAGTCCACAAAGCAGCGAACTGTCAAGTCTTTGAACAGCTTCAAATCGAGAATGGTATAAGCAACCAATTGTCCATTTCCATGCCATGTTATTTGTCCTCCTCTTTCCAACTGATGGTATTTGCATCCTAACGATTCAAATTGGGCAATTTTTTTAACCATATGAGGATCTTGCTTCATCTTCTTTCCTCCCGTGTATACATTCTCAAACTCAAATGTCAATAGCGTTGGCATGGGCTTCATGGCCAAGATCTTAGACAACAAACCGTCTTCGTATTCGTTCAACTGGTAGCCCTGCGATGCTACATCCTTCTGTTGCTTCCGTATTTTGGCCTCGATCTTCTTGAAATCGAGGTTTGCATTGACCATCATCTCCTGGACACGCTGGCCCTTTTCAAAACTTGTTATTCCGGGGAAATGAATGTGCCTCAACGTCTTATAGTTCTCTATCAACGGTTGAAATTTCGTATTACACGAGCTACTGTTCATTCTACGGGCCACCACAGCGCCCGAGTCCCTGAAAAGGGACATTCTGACTACCGCTCCGGTTCCGATATTGACCATTTATATCTTTTTACGCAACGAAAGCTCCAAAATAGAACGTCTAGAGAAGAGAAGATGACTAATTTGCAATTCATTTTCTATTAACAATCTTCGTTATATGGGTATGAATGTCGCGACAAGAAATGCGACAATCTATGACATACCAAAGGTATAGCTGCAAAACGCGACATATTGTTGGTGTGGAACTGGTGGTCTCTTTCCGATAGATGATAGGTAGAGTAGAGCAAGATATACAATAGATATGGAAGAAATAGTAAGTTCGACATACAGTTACTTCAAGACTGAAGGGCAAAGAGAATGTCCATTTCTTCCCCTTTCAATTGACAAATATTCACCCTCTATTATGTTGATATATATATGAATATGGATACACATATATGAATTACCACCATTTGCAACTAAGTAAACAACCAACCGCAACCAAAACTCCAATTTATACCCCCAAAAATCCACATTTATCTCCTCAATACAGTGACTTTGAAGCTTACTTACTCGAAGGGCCGAAGAGCAACGAGAATCACCTATGAATACTAATATAGACGACTTTTGCATCCAACAAGAAACCACAACCGAAACGCCGAGTTCCAAGTCAAAAACTTCCTTACTCCCCTCTTCACATTTCCTCCATTCTTAATCACCACCACTACAACATCCATTCCTTCCATCATCCCTCCCAAAACCACCATTCAAATAGTACTCCACATTCCTGCAGATACTCCCAATATCAAATTCACGAATTCACAGCCATTTCGTCATAACAACCGTTCAATCTCTTCTTGAAGTTGCAGCTTTTTAACCCAAGCAGAGCCAAAAATGGCATCTTCACAGGAAGCCCGCAAACGGAAAGTGCCCCCACTTTCACCCTCGCCGCTCAAAGGGTCGAAATTGCAGCTCGGAACCAATAAAATTGGCCCAACGACAGCTACAACTCCAGCCAGTGTATCGTCTCGACATGGATCAAATGAAGTGCTTTCAGCCGTGATCGAGTCGCCCAAAACGCCCAAAGCGCCCAATCTGCCGCTGCTAACGGGCAGAACCACATCTGTCCGCAAAAGGGCGATTATTCTGAACGATTTCAAGCCAAGTACTAGGATAACAAGGTCGTCTGGCGAGAGTGATGATAGCAAAACCAAGAAAGCACTTAAGCTCGATATAGACGACCCAATTGTAACCTCAGAGGAGTTCAAGTTTCTATATCGGATGTTTGTTCCAAACAAGTACCTAATTAGAAACAATAAGATGTCCAAGAAGAACTTGCTTAATCACTTGCCTTTAATTATTCCTACAACTGCCAACGAATACATGGCTACCTCTGGAAATACCAGCACGAACAGCAAGATCTCTCGTAACAACAATAACTACATGGGATTGAACTTCCAGGTTCACTTGTTCTTGAGTTCAATAATGGTTAACTACATCAATTCGTGGTATTTGACTAAATTGAATACGGACGACATGGCCTTTTTGCAATCTGTGTATCAATTGTTGAGCGACTTGGTTAAAGATATAAGCAAGCGCATAAACTCCCTCCTAAAGAATGAGATAAAGATGGCCAACCTCATAGATGACTTTGCAGAGATTTTAAACAAGCACATCTCAGACTTAGCCAGTGACGATTCACACTACGACATAAAGATATTTGCCTCGTATTACTCGAGAGCGAAAACAACCAACATTGTAAGCGTAGATCCAGTGGAAGAAAAGGAAAGAATAATCGACAACTACTTATCCAGTAATCATATAATATTCAACAAAATCTACAAGCCATTAATGCCCCATAATTACGAAAGCAACGACACAACTAACGAAAGCTATGATGAAACCAATCTCTTCACATTTGAAAAGACAACAAACAATCACGATGAACTGCAAACAGAGAAATCCCCGGATAACGAAAAGGAGTTGGAGTACTTTAGAGTCTTGGTAAAGAACATTCTCATAGCAACCTTTGAGAACCCTGGGGAGGAATACTCAATAAGCCCTCTCACTTCCAAAATCGGGACTTCTCTTGTTGTTATATTGGTCAGCGATTTGATCACGGTAAAGATTTTTGACAAGCTCACGTCTCCGGAATTCGTACTAAACGATATCATAAATAAAATCGTTGATTCGATAACCTCAGTGATAGACAACACCTCGGCTGTGCCGGTTAAATCCTTACCTGAGCCAAATACAGACAGAGCCCCTACATTTCTAGCAAGATGCCAAGCTATTCTAGGATCGACTTACAATAGAATCAGTCGTGTAATACTTAATGTTTCGAACGCCAGCCAGGCTAATATCAAGGAACTTAACGTCCACGAACTTGAAACTACAGCTTCCACGGAATTGTACACCGACATTTTCAATAATTCAATCTTCAAATTATTTGATACCATCACAAACTTTTCCAACAGAAAGCCGTTGCTAGCTAGTGTGCTACTTTTCTTCAAGGACTTGTTACGCCTCAACCAAAAGGTGGCAGGAAAAGTGAACTCCATTTGCACGAGTTATATTTCTAATAAGATACTAAACTCCAACTTCATCAGTGATGGAAGCTTATCTTCGATCATATCAGATCTACGAGTAAACATTTTTGATGATGACAAAGAGCAAGACAAAAGCGCAGAAGAAACCAAAAAACTTGTCACAATTGATGAATTAACGGATAAAATTTTCGATTTGATCACGGACAAAATCCCTAAGTTACTTCCTTCAGTGTTAACTCACATGGCACCTTTATTCAGCTATTATGACGAGTCTGATGCCGAGTTGAAGGCTTCAATTCGCAGAATGCTTGTTATTTTCAACTACCGTTGTGGCGACGAGAACAACAACAACGATCTCCATCCTAGTTCGAAATTGAACAAACTCATCATGATCAATTTGATCGACTGCGTCGTGCGTTCTCTCTACTCTGAATTGTTATTGAACTCTACTGGAGAGAGTCAAAACCCTTAGATTAACAAGAAAATATACACTAGTAAATAATACAGACGACAGTTCTCACTTCTCCTTATTTTCGAGAAACTCTATCACACAATAAAGTCCACACACCATATAACCTTCATTAAAACACTTTCAATCCACCACTCTCCACCCATAACCGCACGCCTCTTAACTTAACTGCCATGAAGTTGCAAAAAGCTTAATTTTCTAAATCCGGTGAAAAACTCGCATTTGTGCCAAACGAGGCCTATGATGAAAAATGGTACGAGAACTGCGTTGATTGCTTTGGTAGTTGCTTGTATGGACCTTGGTTCTAAGTGATAACAGGGGTAGAAGCGACGAGTCAACATGTTAGCAAGCTCAAAAGTGGTGTCTTCAACGAAGTTGTGGTCGGCATTGGCCGTTCAGAAACGACAATTCGTGCTCACGGCAGCAACCACTGCTATTGGAGCACTTCTCTTCAGCGAGAACAATCGTTTGGCAAACCAGATGGAAAGAGGACAATTGCACCACAAAGATGCCGAGAAGTCTACTTCAGAGGCTATACAGCCACTTTTCAACAGAAACGAACCAAATTACCCAGGACATGTGCCTTTGTATAGCTACGAAAAGCTCTTGATGGTTTTGGGATCCTCAATCGGAGCATACACTCACCCCGAGAAGAACCAGTTTATAGTAGCTTTGGGTGAATCTACAGCCATAAATCCAGTGTTAAAGAGGTTACAACACCAGATGTTGAGCGATCCAGTTGGCCGTCAAATCCTTCGTGAAAGACCAAGAATGACATCAACTTCGTTGAACTTGGACTATCTCAAGCTGTTGCCTGATAATACTATTGGTAAGACATACATAAACTGGCTCGAGAGAGAAGGAGTTAGTCCAGACACGAGAGTAGCCGTGAAATATATTGATGACGAAGAATTGGCGTATGTCTACCAAAGATACCGTGAGTGCCACGATTTCTATCATGCCATCACTGGTTTACCAATTATCATTGAAGGAGAGATTGCGGTCAAGGTATTGGAATACATGAATATAGGTATTCCAATGAGTGGACTAGGAGCTCTTTTTGCACCTTTCCATATCAAGCCTAGTCAGAGAGAGAGATTATATAGTATCTACTACCCGTGGGCATTCAAGAGTGGGCTCAATTCCAAGCCCTTGATCAATGTCTATTGGGAGAACATTCTTGAAGAGGATATCAATGAGTTCAGATCAAAGATGGGCATCGAGCAGCCTCCCGACTTAAGAGCATTACGGAAGGAGTATTTTGCCAAGTTGAAGGCAGCCAAGAAGATTGTTTAATGGTACTGTAGTAGTCTGATAGATTGCGCCTCCCTTTGGGCAGCAAAATCACATATTATTCAGAATACAATATGAACTCCTCTTCCCTTTCACTCATGACCTTATCAAACTACGACTTCTCATGACATTCATTCATGACAAAATTGCACTCGGTCCAAAGCTGTACCAAATGCACCTACAAAACTCACCAAAACCCATATACTTCCATATCTTCTCCATATCCGTATTTACTGTATATAGCTAATCTCATACAATTGCTCGTCAACTAGTCCCTGTACTCAGCTCCTGTCACTCTTTCCCCATTCACGCTTCGAGAGATGCTGCCCAGCCGCATTTTTGGCAGTCACCACAATCATAAATTTCATCTGTGTTTACATAGAATTCCGAGTAGGTTGCTTTGGCTCTTGCGCCAACTTCTCATATTCTTTCTTTCCTATATCAACTGCAAAAAGGTTACAATTTTTTTCATCAAGCCAATTCCTTTTTTTTACACCCCCTGTTGTCGTATTAACTACGTAACACCGTTATTTTATAAGCAAGGGGCACATATAACTTGCAAAAACCATAAATTGACATCATGTCACAATTGCTTTATCAGTACTTCTTGAAGAGGGTAAGTGACACCGACACGAGACCATTGAAAGCTCCCGTGAATATCCATAGTTACTAACTAATTCTAGACCAACTTGGACCATGTCATCGCCATGGGACCCGATGAGGACCCGTATTTCGAGCCCATCCCAGACAACGAGCTCCACTTCTACCAGAAGAAGGGTGCCAAAAGAAAGAGAAGAATGCCCAATTTCATCCCCAAAAAGGACTTGGACATCTTGAACTCGATCAAGAGAAAAGCATACAGATTGGATTTGCAGCTCAGTATGTGTGGATTTAGATTGGGATTGTCTGGTATCATTGGCTTAATCCCATGGATCGGAGACGTCATCTGCTTGTTCTTATCGCTTCAAATATTACATGCTGCCCAGGAAATAGACGGCGGTTTACCTTCTTCCTTGCAACTGAGGATGATGGCCAACATAGCCTTTGATTTTGGTATCGGCTTAATTCCATTTCTTGGCGATTTCTGTGCAATTCTCTACAAGTGCAATTCCAGAAACTTCATTCTACTAGAGAAGCACTTGGTACATAAATACGGCGGAGAACATGCCACTACAGCTCCAGTTCACAATGAAGCAGGCCTAACCGGACGAGAAAAGATAGAAGCCCCGGCAGCCGCTCAAAAACACGCTGCTACCGTGGTGTAGGTATCTATATGTGTATTGGGAGTCATTACGGGTCGTATAGTTGTATGTAGTCACACAGTCAAATAAACATATGATAGTCATTTGAATCGTTATTCCTCTCTGTTGGTAGCAGAAGCTCGGGCCAATAGAGTAAGTCATAGAAAGACCATTAAAGCCATGCAACCATGTCCTTTTCAATCCAATTGCAGGAACTCTCTTTCTAAAACGTCTAATCTCTGCTTGAAATCCAGAATGAACAAGTTCAATTGGTCTAGTTTAAGAAAGTCCAACTCCAACTTACTACAATACTGTAAAAGAGAGTCAACGTCTTTCATTTCCTTGTCCAATTTCAATTGATCTTGGAGGTAATTCTTCTCAATTAAATGCTGTTTGTTCACAATCGACTGATATGTAGTTTCGGCCAACGTCAGTACGTGGTCGTTGATCTTGTAGATCAAGTAGTCGTAGCTAAGAGCTAGCTTTCGCAACTCCAAGGGATCAGGATCCAGGTCTTCTGGCGGTATGTCTCCCGAGCTAGGTGTCCCGTTCGAGTCGGGCTGTGGTCGATGTTGTGGGTGGGTTTGTGTTGATGTGGTTTCTGTCACGACGCCATTGGTCGGAGACAATTGGCTGTTATCTGTTTCATTACTCATCTAGTGGTGTGAATGGTGGGGAGATGCATAGACAACCAGTATGTGGTTCTTGAGTAGGGATTAACTCGATGACTTGAAGTGGGTTTTGGAGGTACAAGTGGATTTGAATGCAGCAACAATGTCAAGTACTAACGTAGTATAATACAATGTAATGAAGGAATTGTTGAAAGAAGATCAAATCAGATCAGATCGCTCAGGTCAGGTCAGTGAAAAGAGGAAAATGCGTTAATGAAATGTGAAAAATCCAATATGAAATATATGAAATTTGGAGAATGAAAGATCTGGAAGTTGAAAGGAGGTTGTTGAAGAAAGCAATTCAAAATGATCAAACAATGCTCTCGAGGAGAAAATGAAAGAGCGTTTATGATAGCAAAAGAACCTATATGACAATATCAATATCACTCCAAAGGTCCAAACCCAAAGAAGGTGAGTTCCTGAAAATGTGAATGTGAATGTGTAATGTAAAAGTTGAAATGGCAGCAAAGAATGAGCTTCTGGCTACTTCTAGATAACCTACTCACCAAAATCAACACGAAGACAACACTAGCGCTAAAATGTAGGCATTCAGATGTCCTTAACTTGCGTCCAAAATTCTCCCTAAATAAGGAGTTCTAGGCGGAGTTTGGGCAGTTCCTCGCTGCGCCCAGTGGTTTCTCTCTAAAAGTCTCAGTAAGAAGTCCAGGAATCACCAGGATGGGTAGTTATTTGTCGCCAAGTGTGATTCTGTTCCTCACTAAATGGGAGACTATTTCTCACTAAATGAGAAAGTGTGTTCCTCGCTAAATATGACACTATTTCTCACAAAATGTGATACTCTGTCTTGCTAAATTGGAAACCATTCCTCGCTAAATGACGTTAAAACCCCCAAATGATCTCCATTATTTCTTCTTTCCTTTAATTGCTTCCTGTTGCACATCTCACATCTCACATCTCACAGTCCCAGTCTCTTCCTAATTTCTGTCCATCCCCAGAAGCCAATGCTACCACTACAGCGCGCATAGCGAGAACCTCCCACTACAAGCACCCTACAAGCACCCCACCACTACCACCAGCATTCAAACCATACTAAACAAACAAAACTCTCTTCGCACTCTCCTCTCTACACACACCATGAAATTCCCCCTTCCATGCCCCCTAAATCTCTCACCCATCCCTCATTTCTTCCCCTACATTCCCGCTAATCTCGCTCACTCTCGCCCACCCTTCCTACATCTCCCACACACTTCCCGCACACTTGCCATCAGGCCCGTCACCACCATCCCTCACTCTCCCTAATCTCCCCACACACCTCTCGCCAACCGCCGGAAAAAATCAAAAGCCATCTTCAACTCCACTACTTTGCCGTCCTCGATGATTACACATCGAACCAGTGACAGGCTGTGAATATCCACCATCAGCACCGCCGAATTGACCCGAACCGCCACCATGTCGTCCTCGTCCGGCTCGTATTCGCTCCAGAACATCAATCCGAAGCTCTTGCGGAGAATATGTACGTATACCTTTTAGTGGAGAACAGTGCTCAGTAGACGAACAACGGGTTCAACGCCACGACGCCCAGTAGAACGGAGCTCAAACCGAGGAATGGAACGAATTGATCGAATAAGCGGGCGTTAGAAGTATATTAGTCCCGCTCCGACGAGCTCTGGCGCCATGATCCATTCCCTGGAAGCCGTAATCCGCAGTCATCGTCAACCACAGCTGGCTGTAAATGAGACGATGCAGTGGACATGATCGGACAGTCTTATCGAATAGCAATTGACTCGGGAAAAGACTACAATTGTGTCTGGCAACGAAGTAAACGATTGAGACTGTGATAAAGAGATCGTTGAATTCCGTTTAGAATGATATCTCAGAAGTCATATTGTTACTCAAAGAGTGTGTTAATAAGTGCTGGCTGTTGAATTTGTGAGCAGATCCGCCATCATACACTGTCATACAATCGATAACAGACCGGTCTTATAAGCACATTATTCACATTAAGGCAATTCTTTCTGATATGTCCAATTGGCTAAAAAGATATCAATGACCTACCAATGCGATCTCATCGTCTTCATCCTTATCATCGTAACCACATATGTGAAAAATGGCACCAAACATCCGAATCATTCTACAGACAAGCTACCTGTAATCACCCCTCCAACCAGAAATACTAACACCTTTCCAGACAGGGCTTGCCGTCCTTCTAATAACGAACCCAATCTTGCTCTTAACCTCGAGATCTGTGATTACGTCAACGCCAAACAAGGCTCTACTCCCCGTGAAGCCGCCATTGCAATCGTAAAACTCATCTCACAACGTGATCCTCAAACCTCAGAATTAGCAATAGCCCTCTTGGATAACCTCGTCAAGAACTGTGGTTATCCTTTCCATCTCCAGATCTCCCGTAAGGAATTCTTGAATGAATTGGTCAAACGCTTTCCAGAAAGACCAACACCTCGTTACTCAAGAGTCCAACGTTTGATTTTGGCTCAGATCGAAGAATGGTACCAAACAATCTGTAGAACATCGAAGTACAAGGATGACTTTGGATACATCAAGGACATGCATCGTCTTTTGAGCAACAAAGGCTACATTTTCCCAGAAGTAAAGGTTGAGGATGCTGCTGTCTTGAACCCAACTGACACTTTAAAGTCCTTGGATGATATTCAAAAGGAAGAGGCTGTTGTCCACTCAGCCAAGCTCCAGGAGCTTATCAGAAGAGGTAGACCACAAGATCTTCAAGAGGCCAACAAGCTCATGAAGATCATGGCTGGTTTCAAGGACGATAACATTCAAGAGAATAAGAAACAACTTAACGACGATGTTGCTAGGTTGCGTAGAAAGGTGGAAATTTTGGCTGAGATGTTGAACTCTATCCAGAGCTCTGGAGCCAAGATTGACGATTCCAATGAAGCTCTTATCGAATTGTACTCTTCTGTGAAGTCTTCCCAACCAATTGTGACTAAGATCATCGAGCTGGATAATGATAATGAGGACTATGTCCAGGAATTATTAGGATTGAACGATAACATCAATTCTGTCGTCAATAAATTCCAATTGTTAAAGAATGGCAAACTTGACGAAGCCTCTCAAATCAAGGTTTCAGGAGCTCCAGGAGCTGCTTCAGCTGCTGCCGAAGTCAATTTAATCGACTTTGACGATGATGACACCCCAGTTGGATCTAACCAAGCCGAAAACGAAGGCTACAACGATCTCTTGAGTGACTTGGCCAACTTATCCTTCTCTAACAATGGCACTTCTACCACCACTGCCAACAACAACAAAGTCAATCCACTCGACTTCTTTGGCGCTGGTGGTTCAATTGCTTTGGGAAACCCTACACCTACTCTTCAGCAGCCACAACCAACCACTTCAAAGTCCAACAATGCTTTTGATCTCTTGGGTGACTTGAACTCCCCATCCCCTCAATTGCAGTCTAATACGAATACTGCATCTGCTCAGTTGGACCCTTTTGGCTTGAACTTCCCAAGCTCAACGCCCACACAGGTCCAGAGTCAACAGGGACAACAGTCTAACCTCAAGTCCACTATCTCCATCAATCAGTCTGCTTCATTAAAGATCGAAATTGGAGTCGTCCCTGGATCTTCAAATAGTTCATTCAAGGGAAAAGCCTTGTTCAGCAATCCTCAAGCTCAAACCATCTCCCAATTCAAGTTCTTAATAGCGGTTCCCAAGTCGTGTGAGTTGGATTTGAAACCACAAACAAACGACACGATGTATGGATTCACTCAGAACCAGATATCTCAAGACTTCACAATTGGCAACCCTCAGAACAAGCCATTGAAGATCAAATGGAAGGCCGAGTATGTGTTGAACGGTGCACATAAGGAGGAGACTGGCGTGAGTGTTTTAAATGACAGTTAGAATTTATAAACTTTGTAGATTTAACAGTAATTCATGTCTTATTAGAAAGGTAAAAGAGTTTTAAAACAGATGTAAGCGTATCGGAGGATATGCAAAGTATAGCCTGATCATTAATGTATTTCAAAGGATGATAGTCTTCTTTTGGAAAAAAGTTGATCGCTGATCATCATAAGATCTTAGCTATAGGAAAATCATTGACACTGTCAAGTTAACATGGCACTTGTAATTCCTCACTTGAATAAGATCTAGAGATATTCAGCAACTGCTGGAGCTACAAATCTATTCTATTCAAATTTCAAATTGTATACATTAGTACACTAGCTATAAAACACAATAAAAAGTGACCTTATCGATCCATAACAAAAAGAATTAAACATGAACACAATATTATAAACCTCTCTCTAACCAAAGAACCCAGTATTTTCAAGTCAAACTATGGCTTGACCAATGATTCGTCAATGACAAAAATGAACCCGTTATCCACTTGCTTGACAGTGTCTACGTCAATCCAGTTAGAGGTCTTACCCTTGCTAACAGTTTGCAACGAGAACTTGTCAGTCACTTGGTCTTGCTTAATTCTAACCACATTACCATTGAGAAGCTTGGTCTCAATAACCTTACTGTTCTGATCAATTTTTAAGTTTTGTTCGAAGTTCTCTACAATGTGGTGGCTCAAAAAGCTGTTCAAGTTGTACTTCAAGATTTTCTCCACTGTTTCGTCGTCCGCGTCAACGATAGGTCTTGGGAACTCCCAAGGCTTGAGGCCATCCAATTTATTGGTAATGGCGTTATCAGTTGGGGCAATGATGATCATAGTCTCGTTGGTTAATTCAGTTTTGGCTGAAATAGCCTCATTGTCTCTGATGTAACCAGACATGATAGATATGTCTTTAATCTGAGGCAATACTGATTGCAAGATATTCTCCTTGGAGTCTTCCAAGTCGATTTTAAACAAGAACTGTTCATCAGATCTCTTCTTTTTAGAACCTTCGGAATCAATAGCAGCCTTGAAAGCAGCTAAATCCACAATGTTCTTTCTCTTGACCTTTTTATCCTGTTTGACAGCAATCTTGAAGTCATTCAAATTGACCACATTCTTGGCATCTCTCTTAGTGATCTCAAAGTCCTTCAAGTTAACTACATTCTTAGCTTCTCTCTTCTGGACTTCTGCTTCTTCTTCTAAAGCAATCTTGAATTGCTCCAAGTTGGCGACGTTCTTGGCGTCTCTCTTTTCATTTCCACCTTCATTCTCCAAAGCGATCTTGAATTGCTCCAAATTGGCGACGTTCTTGGCGTCTCTCTTTTCATTAGCACCTTCATCTTCCAAAGCGATCTTGAACTCTTCCAAGTTCACAACATTCTTACTAGCGACCATGGCGCTTAAGAAGGCCAACGATAAAACGAGTTTCAAATTCATATTTCACTCCAAAAAAAACAGTACACTACTATTCAATCACTACACTATCACTCTGAACGAATTTCTAGCTGCTGTTCATATACTATTATGTACGATAATACTGCAAAGACAAGTAGTGTTCATCTTGTGATGACCGTTTTCACGAAGTCAAAATTCCCTTGGTCAAATGTCGCGCAACGCGGCACGGAGGCAGAGTGAAATAGTGCGACATTCGATTAAAACATCCATGCATCAATTTTTAAACATATCACGTGATATTGTAGTAGACATTAACAAATGGATATTTTGCAGAGGGTTTTGGTTCTAGACAAATGGAGATGGGATTGAGTGTGAAGATAGAGTAATTATTCAGCTGTCTACATCGATATAAAGCATTTTTCATAAGTGCTGGAGTGAAAGTAATGGGCCAGGGTTGGTGGTGACGAATATTCGCCTACTTCACACAGGGATCTCTGCTTCTTTATCAACTTGCATACAAACGACCAATGTGCGACATCTGTGAGGCTTGTGTAATCACGTGACTCTAAATTTAATGTAAGGAAGCTCTGATGGAAGAGGCTTCTTTCTGGAAGCTATTGTTGCTGGAGATACGTATGTATACATCTTGGAATTCTACTGAGATGCATGGAATGATAAGAGGAAAATCGTCATTAGTCAAAATTTGAACCTATTCACTGCAGCCGCCTGATACCTCACTCTAACTGAAGGTTTTCCTTGTGGCGTCTGTGCGAAGTCCCTGAGTAAATGGGTGCAAAAAGTATAAAAGGCGAGGAAAGTATTCTAAATTCTATAATATATTTGTATCTACAAGTGTAATGTAATGTGGGATTGCCTTCATAACCATTATTATTGTGGGTATTGGACGTGTGCATATTTTTGCTCAGCTGTGTAGTCAGAATTGATATATTGGGTTCGTGTTGTGCATTCGGGAATGTTCATTTTGGATCTGGTTATAGAAGTCTAATGTATGTATTTTTGCCTTTATAACCATTAATGCAGTGAATATTAATCTCAGCGTTGGTAGTTGTTAAGTAATTTCATGAAGTCTCCCATTATGTGTTTTTTCTTTCAGTTATGGATATGTTTCTTTAATTTAGTTGCTTATATGATGTACGTGGTACGTATTTAATATGATTTTATATGTAAATGAATACATGAATTTAACCATTACAAACCACCTATTAGGCGATTAGAGTACATCACTCCATGCCCTGCTACGGGACCAAGGGGAACAAGCGCCGTGTATTAGAGTACATTGCTTCGTACATTGCTTCCAGATCGTAGTAGCGCCGACTTGTAATCGTTGTCACACACTGGCAAGGATGCAGTTTTCAGAGTTGAGATCGTCTCTCCAAATGACGAATGACTGTATTCTTCTAGACTATGTCCCCCATTCACAGTTAGCCTGATAACGTATACTCGCTGAGAGACGAACCATCCACTGCCACA
Source organism: Scheffersomyces insectosa (assembly GCA_030572575.1). NCBI lineage: Eukaryota > Fungi > Ascomycota > Pichiomycetes > Serinales > Debaryomycetaceae > Scheffersomyces > Scheffersomyces insectosa. The sequence continues at coordinate 129,041 of JAJMAO010000007.1, forward strand.
AATATCACCTATGGCGCTTGATTCTTCCATAACGATTATACCAGCAGAAGGATACAAAGAGATTGTAGGTCTGAAGAATGTTGTCTACACTACTTTTTTATTAGTAACCGTTAAAGTGAAGTAAATACATTAACAGTTTCTTATTCTTTCTCATAGCCAAATGGAGCAAGCATGTAATGGAATTGCTTCATGAATATCATCTGATGGCATCTGTATCTGATTTTATCCTCAATAAGTAGGGCGTTTGATAATCATAATTGTATGTATTTTGAAACCTTTTACATATACGAAATACACGTATTGAAGCTTTGCAAAAACGGTACTACCTAGCTGTACCGCTATCGTATAGCAAACGAGGGAATAAGAAGAGCACTTTGGGTATCGTATGACCAGAACCACTTCGCGGAGAGGACCAATTCTCCTATCAATTGCATCTCTTTTGCCAAGATGTTTAGGAGATTCATATCAGGACAATCAATAAAATGATCTACGACGCTGTAGAATGACCGCTATGCCAAACAAGCGCTTTGTTTCCGTGTAGTAGTAAACTACTCAAAACGTCATCCAAAAGTGCATATCTGGTAAAATGTTTGCCCAGTAACAACGAATTATGACCAGCATATCCCTCAAGATATCTCTCTCCCAGGAGAGGTTGCAGTTAAACCTAGTCGTTTGTTGGAATCTGTGCAAATGGTTGCAGAAGGTCTGCGAGCATCTAACTGTTCTCCGGATGCCTCAACGACGGCACATTCAACCTAGCGGTCCTCTCTTGTAGGTTCAAAGTTGTCAAAGTGTACTTCAAACGCTCCTTCTTGATTCTAAGAAATTGGAGGCGTGCCAACTTCTTTTCATCTACATTCTTTGCCTTGGATATTCTACTCAAAGGAACATCGCCCAATGAGTCTCTCTTAGAGCTGGACAATCTTACTGATTGCAACTCGAACCTGTTCTGTAATTTTGTGTGCTTTCTATGGAAGACTTGAAGCGACTTATCTATTCTGCCCACAAGAGTATTCACTTGCGGTTCAACCTCATTCTGAAAATTCTGTTTGGCGTTATTAAGATCTGATTCCGGAATAAGCCCAAACACCCTTTTGGTGAGCAAGACGCTTTTTATTCTGGGGATGTCTTGGGTTGTTTGGTTGAGGATGCTGAGGGAGTCATCGAGGAGGTTGACAGATTCCCTAAGTGACGCTATGCAGTTGGCCAAGTTATTGTAAGGAAGCGATGACATTCTCGGGTTGGCTCGTTGGTGTGATTAGTTAATGCCTGTGTGATTGGCTATAGATGCAAGGCACAAGACCAGATAATCTTATACTGTGGTGAGTGCTATTGGCTGTAAAAACAGAGCACGAGATATCAATGATTTGGCCAGAGAAATGGTACAAATAAGTGGAATTCTTGGAATGAAAGTGACGGTTATCCTCTATAACAGATAGAAACCACAATATTCTGTTCTCAACGCGGCAAATACACAACTTCAATGTAATACTACACTATCTTGTATCGTACCCTCTCAAATAAAGCTAGTCCAAATTATAAATATTCAATGTTTACCTTAATGGCTGTTAACAAAAGCGAAGTCGCGAAAAGCTGAGAGACGAAGAAGACCCGCACCGCAGCATTGTAGCAGTTATACAGTAAGCTTAGAGTATATGCCCAAGGTATTTGGAAGAGAGTTTTTACTTTTTAGTTTCTCTCTGTACAAATCAATGCCAGCTTGTCTTTGTTATGCTCTCTCTATCTTCTCTTTGATATAGCTAGATAGCGATAAAGATCGATCCTATAAAAAAAAAGGAACAGACGTCGCATTTGTGCTGGTGTTGCATTTTGCACCCGATAGAGGATGTCTCATGTAGATTTTATGCTATATGGTTATTGCTTTAGGGATTTACTTCACGGATTTACTTCACGGATTTACTTCATGGACATGCTTTATAGACTTGTGGGCTTTTGGCGATTTTTTGTAAATACATTTGTGTGTTGTGCAATAGCTGCTAATGCTATTATGGACTTTGTTGTCTAATTATGACAATTCATCGTAGACTACTGATGAACACACCGGCAAGCCAAAATTCGATATTTCAGCAAACTGGAACCACCAAAGAGAGGCACGACAACCAAAAAGGTTGGAAAAATGGCTAACTACCCACCAAGCCTCCCACCAATGGCTAAGGAGCCACACAAGCAAATAAACAGCAGCGAATGCACCAAGACACTTCATTCGTACCTCTTATACAAACCGTACATGGAGGGTAGTCCCTGCCTTCCGAGCCCTCCAGAGGGTGCTGTTATCCCATCGACTGCAAATTCTTCTTCTCCTCAAAAATGCTTCTCTTGAACTGCACTGTGCAACCGTATCTACGAAGCCACGAAGCACATTCTGCAACACAGGAAACGGAACCATATACGAACTGCACCACACACGGCGTACTTATCGTATTCTAACACACACTGCACATTACATACATAAGGAAACAATACCCAATGTGTCACCTCCGCTCCATCTCATCACCCAGCGACCCTGGTCATTGAGTGTACGCTATGGCATATTATATATTACAACTAAGATAGAAACGATTCCCAGAGCAACAATGCACATTAGTACGGGAATGGTGATGTTACTATTACCACTGTGGCATTTGGCTGAAATCACCCCATCAATCATTCGGCTCATAGAAGCATAGTAAGAGTGCTAGTAGATTTTACCCACGGTACATGGAGCCTACCGACCAAAGAAACACGGAACCGTGTCTACATGGAAGACAACGTAGGACCTAGGACATATGACATAGAAGATAGTATAACGCAGGCTACATAGAACATAGAAAAGAGCATGTAATAGGACGTATAATAGAACATATAAAGAATAGAATAGAACTATAATAGAATATAGAACATAGAATAGAATTGAACATAGAATACAACATAGAATACACACTACATAGAATAAAAGTAAAAACATAGAAAGCACACTCACAAAACACACAGAACATACACATGGAACACTCCTTGCAGCACTCACAGCAGCCAAGAAGCAAAGAAGCAAAGAAGCAAAGCACATAACCACTCTGACTCTGTGTCACTATGCACTCTTACACTCTTACACTCTTACAGTCTGTCAGTCTGACACAGTAACATTCTGTCTCTTAACCAATCTGACACCATACACAATAGACACACTTATTCACTTAAACACTTAAACACTTAAACACTTAAACACTCTCTCACTCATCACTCTAACACTCTTCCTCTCTCCGTCTCTCTTCCCCTCCGCCCTCTCCAACTCTCCCTAACAACACCGTCCCGTCTCGTCTACTCACACCCCATAAACCCACACCGCAATACTCACTCCGTGCACAGCAAAGAAAAAACAACCCACAAAATCACAATAAAAAACACCCTTCACATTACATTTAGAAATTAAGGAACGATATTTCAACCAGTTGTAACCAACCACACCTCAGTTCCTAGAATAACCACGCCGTCTCTGCTCATTCACGCCGGTTATATACGACCCGCCAATCCCCCTCTACGCGGCCAACAACTCAGAAATCTAACCGCCGCGACCCTTCGTTCGGCGTCTGTCACTGAATCGTATTCTTCCTCGTCGTTTATCGTATCTCCAGTGGGCTGTTGCTACCCTTACAGGGATCGTTTCGCCAACCGTCCATCAAGCGTCCTCTCTCTACATGGCCAATCACCCCTGAATCCCCCGTCCGCTGCCGTATCTCACCATCAACATTCCTGACACGTCACCATGACTGATATCCCCTTACAATTGGATGTGTCCCAGCCGTTCCCCTCCACCCAATCGACGGATTCTCCCATCAATAGACCCGCTAGTCCTCCTGTCGCAAACTCCTATGGTTCTACCAACAAGGAGCCGACTGGGGGCCGCAAACGGTCCAATTCGCAATCTCAGGTCATCGCCATGCCAAACTCGGCTTCTTCATCGTCCTCAGCAGCACCTGGTTCCAATGGTTCATCTTCATCGTCATCGTCTCTGTTGGCAAGACAGCGGGAGAACCCACGTAAAAGAAATCAAGTCCAGTACTACGTCACATTGTTGCCCTTGAACGAAACGTTCACCAAGAAGCACTTGCCCGTTGCCACTTTTCCAGAAACAACCAAATTGGGTAGACCAACAGGTACAAAACATAAGCCAGACGTAGCCAATGGATACTTCGATTCCAGAGTGTTGAGTCGTAACCACGCTCAAATTTACATTGATCCTAACAACGGCAAGCTCATGTTGCAGGATTTGGGTTCTTCCAATGGTACATATCTCAATGATTTGCGGCTAACTCATGACCCCGTAGAAATAAAAATGGGAGACGTCGTCTGTTTGGGATTTAACGTCCAGGCCGAGTCAACACACAAACAGATCAGTTTGAAGATAGATAACATCAGCGTCATACCCAATTCTTCAAATACTGGTCCTGGCTTTAGCAAGAATGGCGATCTGCAATCGACCAACCTCTTCTTGAGCAGAAATGAGGCCATGGATACACCAGAATTCAAGCATTTAACTTTCATCGAAGACATATTCAGACAAGTCACCGCCAGTGAGAAGAATACCAAGAATAGTAAGAATAACAAAAATCATAAGAGAGTCTCAGAAGACTTAACTTTCGACAATGCATTGTTTGGTGATATCAATCCAAACGTGGAGGATAACCTTCTCGGCTTATATTCGGCTACGAATTCAGGAATTTACAACAATTCTCAAATCACTAATACCACCACACTTGAAAGTATTGTTAATATCTTGGTCTCCAGTTTGGCACGAGTCAAACAACAGAACAATTCTCTAAACACATTAGAGCAATTTTTCACTAATTACCTGTCACGCCTTAACGAAATCAACTCCCAATACTTAGAACAACAGTTCAAGAAGAGTCTCTCATCTATTCAAAATGATTTGAAGAAAGAAAAGCTGAGTCACCAGAAGCTTAGAGAAAGACACAAGCTGCTTGAAGATGAGAGTACCAGAAAGATAGACACAGCACAAAAGAAATTCAAATCTGCCGAAAAGGAGAAAGAAATCTTGAACAAGACCGTTCAAGACTACATTAAGAAGCAAGAATACCTCCACGACGAAATAGAGAAGGAGAAAGCCACCATCAGAGAGTTAGAAATACAAAGAGAATGGGAAAGACAGGAGCGTCATCGTGAACAACAAGAAGCCAAGCAAAAGATTGTGGATTTGCAGACGAAATTCACAGCAGCTAAGAAGCAATCCAGCCATGATTACAAGATGTCCTCATCATCGTCATTTAATGATGATATTCTAATTGCAAACGACACTGATGATGAGAACAGCGGCGAAGAGAATTTATCAGGAATATCAAATAATACGGAAGATCTCAGGAATGGTTCCTCGCCACATGACAAGGACTTTGCTTTCTTGAATAATAGAGCGCTTATCAGTAACAACGACGTCAGTAGCTCTGATATAAGGTCGGGGACACCAGACCTAATTACTGCACAATGTGAAGAAGATAGTCTCAAAGACTTTTTACTTGAGAATGCAAAACCGATGATAGTAATCAATTCGAATGGGGTGGGTAGCAGAGAGCTCATAATGAACGGTTCCGCCAGCTCTACTGGATTTAGCAACGGAAGTGTTCGTAATTCCATACTATCGCACACAAGTGAGTTGACGCCTCCGATATCGGACAATGAAGAAATCAACGGCAATACCAACAGCAATAATAATACTCACAATAACAATGTTCATAGACTAGCACCCCAGGAGGGAGCCGGAGAACAACTCGAAAATACGTCGGAAACGGAGACTGTGATTTCGAGCGATGATTCTTTGCAAATCAAGGGTTCTTCCTCCAGCAACGAGCAAAGAGAGAAAGAGAGATTAGCTACCGAGGCTAAAAACAGAGCCCATACTATAGCCATTGCGGTGTCGGCCATGTTGTTGGGTTACATGATAAGAAGAGTGACTAATTAGCGGGAGAACCATCCATAGTGCTGGAAGAAAACCCAAAGGCAGAAGGTATATGAAGGATTAATGGAGTTCTTTAGAGCTTAATGAGGAGGCATATCAACCATCAAGGTATTATGATGACTACTTATTTATGCCTGGGTTCCATACTCCTATTTTAGTTCAAATATATACTAATTATACGATTCCCTTCATGAAAGAGTAAAACTGTACAGAATGGAAAAGACTCTTTATGTGTGTAGTACTTTCAGTCCATCTAGAGTCATATCTCAACACCCAGATGTCATTTTCACATAGAATTACTCATTTAAACATATCTATAATATCTGTAATAACTATGTCGTACTGATTATACAATATTGTTATATGCAATACACGAATCCTCTCTCGCTTATCTAATCAATTCCCATAGTTAACGTTTTTTTGCAGATATTAACATTAGTGTAAGATATTTGTCTTTCTTTGTCTTCACGAAGAGAGTTACAATATAAGATATAGTCTGTTGTAAGGTAGTAGGACATTGAGATTCCGACAAAGTTTGTTGAAATGACGGATTTACAGTCGAATCTTGTTTCTCTTCTAAAGGACCCTTCTGTTCTTAACTACTTGAAGCTGTTGGTACAGCTCAATCTTGAGACAAAAGACAACGAACAGTCCCACGAAAACCAACTTTACACCAACACAATGGAGCTCTTTGCGTTTGGAAACTACTCACACTATCTTGAGTACAAGCCACAGTTCTTGGAATTGCATTCAGAGCCCGAATTGCTTTTGAAACTCGTTCGTTTGACTATCGTTTCTATAGTTAATGAACATGAGAAGTTTCTTGTTGATATAGATGCCATTTTAAATGACGAAGAATACGCATTAGGACAGGCACTTAGTGAATTGGATTCAGAGAATAAGGGCGTAGAACTTGTTCTCGAAGACGTGTTGATTTCTATGGTTGACGATAACATAGCCGATGTGAAGATTGACGATGAAAATAGAAAGTTGGTTATCAACAGCGCTAACATAATACGAGACTCATACACTCCTGCCTTATATAAACTAAAGGTCCTCAAGGAAAATGATATACCAAAGAGAAACTTAGCGAGGGCCGGTGACATATTGAGGAATTGGCACGATACAAAGTTGGAACCAGTTCAGCAGGAATTTGAGGAATTGCAAAAGCCGGGCACTTCGTCAAGTGGGACGAATACCGAAAGCGACATCATCGATCTGAAAGAGGGAATCAACAGAAAGAGGAAGACGCCAGATCACCAGACTTAAGCGTTGAAAAGGGTGCAATGACCATTAATTATTAGGCTGCTAAGAATACAGAATGAGCGAAAGGTATCTTGCAGCTCACAACTACTGGTTCATCTTGGTTCCGTTGGAACATGTTTCTACAATATCACAGTCTACAAAGGCTTAAATATTACAATTTGGATTCTATTACAAAGAGAGTACCAGGTACGTGTTCTAACTCTGTCCATTCAAGTAATATATTATCTCAAATTGTTGGAACCCTTGCAGAATCGTATAGGGCCGCCTACAACTAAGTGCTTTCCAAACTAGACCAATCCATTGCTCATGTCAAGCTATTATCATGAAAATTAATGATTCATTATATGCTTTCAATTCCGTATGTGGATAGCATCAAGGATTTCTACAGAAATCCCTACACTTTCATTTTAATCGTTATACTTGATTGAATAAGACGAAGAATACGAATAATAATAGTAAAATAAATAATAAATACTTGACAGTATTGTAAAGTGAAATATGCGTTGAGTTGTTATTAGGAAAATGGTGATCGTACCATACTGATTTTTATACTCAGCGTAGCACTACAAAATCCCGATTCTTTGTAGAATTCCATTCGATGACTTTCACCAGCCCATTGATCGAATGGTCTTCAATCTCGTTCATTTAGGCTTTCCATACCTTAGAGAGGAGGCCAGCAAAGCCACCATCCTTGGTTTCGATCTCGTAAACACCGTAAGCAGCGACTCCGGTTCCGAATGTCAACAAGTACATGGCGTAGCTGTGGTAAGCACCGTAGACTCTGGCTGGAATATAGTCAATGATACAAGCCTGGAAACCGGCGTAACAGTGGTATAACAACAAGGCACTCATGGACGAGTCGATAACGGTGGAAGTACCGGTGATGAAAGGAGCCAACACCAATGGAACCATGCCAATGGTCACGATTCTCTCGGAAGTCCAATGCAATGAGCCCTCAAGCTTGTGAGGCTTTGGTGGAATGTAGGCGTCGTTGACGGTACCGACGATGTGACCTGGAGGTTGAGGGATGGTTTTGATACCACGGATTAATGCTGGTCTGAAGAGAGCAGTTCTGGAGGTGTTAAGACCCACACGGGTGGAGAAAGACAACATGATTGTTATAAGGAATTATTGACGAGTTACGTGAAGCAATGGGAGGAGTTCTCGATTTGCTGGGTTAACTTTAGGTGGTGAACTTTGGAGTTGTTACAGGTACTGGCTATGGCTTATTACTGGGAACCAATGAGATAATGCGAGGTTATTCAACGGAAGAAACTGATTCAAATGGCCCGGCTAATTGCAGTACACTTTCAAGAAGTTCCAATGGGATAAACTAATCAGCACTGTCGATACTACTACTGAGATACTATTCGAACGCAAGAAGACAACCGTACAACCGTTTCCATTCTTTTGGTTCTCACTGTTCTTTGTATGGTTCTTTTTTCTGGTGCCCCGGACTTTCACGCTTACTTTAGTGCGCTGTGATTGGTGGGAGCGTGTGCAGGGATGGGTATTTGTTAGGAGTGAGGGACTGGGAGAGTTTGTGAGGGAAGTGAGGAAGTTAGTGAGGGAGACACAGAGAGAGAGAGAGCGGTAGAGAGAATGCGGCCGAGAGAGTTAGTGAGGAAGAGTTAGTTAAACAGGAGAAAGTTGTTATGGATCGGTTTTTGCAATCGATGTAGGGGGCTTTGGCGGTCTTTTTGCATTCAGTCTAACGGGCCAGTCTACTGTATAATATATGCAAGTGTATTTTTATGTCGAACCAACACTCCAGGGCAATAACATAATATCTTGTTTGTTGCAGTTGGTGCCCTTGGTTAGTTCGTTAGTGCAACAGATCGGTTTTTTGCAGTCGAATTTTTTTGCAGTCGATATGGAGAAGTAGGACCAATCTTCTATTGGCTTTTTCTTTCATCTAATTAACAACTTACATTACACAGCTACAATGCTACGAGAATACCATTACTGTCATTATTCCATAATTCTATTTAAAACCACATGTTCGGAGAGACTCCTTCTCCCTCCCTTGGAATCTCTATTTCGTATGTACTATTGTTGCTTCGTGTAGCTTCTCCTTGTGTGGTGAAGCCGCTGATGTTAGTGTTCGTTTCAACTCCCGTCCATTCACCTATTGCACTAGATCCGTCAATATGGGTGGGACTCAAGGAATACGCCATGGCCATTTGAGTGAACGGTGATACAGGAACATCATTGGAAGATGCCAAGTTGCTATTGGTATCTCCCATTTCTTTTATATACTCGTCCTCAGGAATTTCAGATATGTAGCTCTCTAAAGTAATTGCAGAGGGCAACGACAGAAGCATTAGTCTGCTCGACAGTAACATGTTCTCTATCTTATTATACAAATGAATGGGTAATGTAATGTCTTTCTTCAACTTAGAAACAAGACCAAAAATTGAAGATAAGTATTCCATTCCTTTGTAATTTCTTGTTAAGGAAATTGATTCTGCCAAACTATTGCACAATTCAAGTAATTTAATACAAGCCCCTGGACCAAGCAATTCAAACGAGAAAAAAGGCAAGTCTTTAGTGTCTTCAAGAAAATCTTGGACAACCTCTACTGGGAAACCAGCAGACAAACTGGAGTTGGATTTGGTGATAGATTCCGAATCAATAAGAAGATTGTTCTTCTTGGAAATATTCCAGGTAAGCGACTTCATCCAGTATTTGCTGAGCTCGATATTCAACTTCTGTATACTCAAGGTCTCCTGAAGAATTGGGATTGTCTCGAGCTGCTGCTGAATGCTAATAATCCAAGCTCTTGAAGGGATGCTGCCATTGTCATTTTCATTGAACTTCAACGAGATGAACTTATCGAAGAATTTCTTATCGGGGATTGCAAATACTTTTACTAATTCTGTGAATCCAGTTAAAAGCGACGAGTATTCTTCATCAAGAATACATGGAAATGGAATAGAAGGTTCAAGGATAATTGGAATATCATCTTCTATGCATATAAATCGTTCGCTTACCAATAACATATAGTATATCTTTCTCAACCTATGAACCTCTGCTGACAGCTTCCCAACAAAGTTTTCAGCGTTATGAAGGCCCAATATTTGAGCAGTTGAGATGGCTTCTCGAAGATAACCGATGCAAGCAGGCATGCCGCCTTTGATATTAATGTAATACGCAGCGAGGAAGAATGAAATGAGTAGCGTATCGGGACTAGGATGGAGTCTATGATTGAAGGATTCTCTTGCCTTTATCGCTTCTTTGGCGAAGTGGACAGGTTTGATACCTGGCGGAAGGTTAACCAAGTGGCTACCGGACGATAAGAATGTCACCAGACATGATATAGCAGCCGACACGGCGCAGCTTAGCGAATAAGCAGAGATACTGTCAATATCTGAGTTTATTAGAAAGCCTGTTTTGCCATCACTTCTCACGATTTTTGACATCAAGTACGCCACAGATACAACGGGCCATATACCGTAGAACCAAGTCTGGTAGATTTGAAGGCATGGAAGAAGACTCTGTATGGGTATTGAAGGAAAGAATTCCTCATGTATCAGCTCGTCATTCTCCTCTTTAGCTTTTTCTGATACATACACTGCCGAGGAACTTGCAAGTAGACGGTCAATTGGGTTGGTATTATCCCTATTCTTCATATTTTCCATCTTGCTTGTCGGGAAAGCAGGTCTGTCATTGGTGTAAGAGCTCAATTCTATGGGGTTAGATGCCAAAGACGAGCTCTGAGTGTCCAGACCGCCGGATCCTTGGAGGTTATCGGTTATACCAGTTTCTGAAGACCCGGTGATCTTTATTATAGAAGCTCTTGTTTTTTTGTGGATGTGTTTAGGACCAGACTTCTTCCGGATACGCACGTTGGTACATGGTAAGTCATGTTTTATACATCTCGAGCAGCTAGGTGATTTCAAGTCACATTTGACTTTTCGAAGCGAACATGCGTCGCAAGGGCTCGAGTACGATGAGCGAGCTGACAGCCTTCTCTTGGGGGGTCCATTTGTGGGTGGCGGTATAGTCGAGTTAAAAAGACCTGAAGAGCTCTCGGAGCTCGTGGCGGTGTCTGTATTGTAGGTATTCATTGAATAAAGGCATGAGATATTGATGCCACTGAGGAGAATTTTGAGTTAACGTATTGAGTAATCCGTTGAGGATGCTGCTACTGTGAAAAAACTTCACTACATGCTACTTGAGCATATGGTATTTGCGGTTACACCTCTTTCGTTCAACGAATATATCACTCACCCAGTGAAAGTAATAACACTAGAGATCTCGGACTTGGTGATATATGTGGGGAAGATCTCGGCATTTTTTCCGGTGCGACTTCTGAGAAGTGAGAGGAGCGGGAAGATGATTGTATGTCAATGGAGAGGGAAGAATATGTATTGGCGGTGATGAAATATTAGATTCCAGTTGGGGGAGAGGTGAAATACGTGAAATATGAGAAAAACCCAACGTGAATGCCCAAAAATTCCTGGTCTTATATATTGCAAATTGGCGCAATGCTATGGTGTACGTGGGTCGAGGTCGATTTTGCAGCAATAGAACATAGGCACTACTTGAAATGGCCCGGTCCGGCTAGACAGATTATAAATGTCATAACCGTTAAGTACGAATTCTATTTATTTTCACCCAAAATCTATCCACTCCGATGGTAACTGTCACTCTTCGGTTGTGGCTGCCCTATGACCATATTTTTGCGCTGCTCTGGTAGAAGTAGTAAAGAGCGCATGACTAGGGATAAATAGTAATTGTACCAAAAGCTGTAGAATCTCCAGGAAACCGTATTCACCAAATGGGAAAATGGTCCTTATCTATTTCCCCTGTCATTTACCTTAAATATCAAAAAAAAATAGAAGTTTTCCGTTGAAACATACCACACTTGTAGGTTTACTTTATCATTCCTCCATCTCATATGTACATGCGTCTTATATTACCATTATTGTCTCTCTATCTACACTATCTACAATACACACCAAGGGCCATTAAATGGTTCTCCAACAGAAGAAAACAAATAACATCTAACCTACTCCACATCCTCGTCTTCAAACTCTTCGATCTCCGGAATCCTCTTTGGACTACCGAATCTTTCAAGTAACGGCTTCTCTATTATCCCCAATGGCCCTCTATTATATATAATTTTGCTGAACCGGTTAATAACACTATCGTACCATCCCACCACTTGGTCGTCAAACACCGTTAACTCGTCTCTCAATTTTTCACACCTATGCTTAGCTCTCATATCCTTCAAGCCGTCGTACATCAGAACAAGGTTATTCAACACATTGAACAACAAATTTGATGTCCTCGAAGAGCTGTTATGGTCGAAGTATAGCTTTTCTACAATGTCCTCGCTCCAGGCCACTGCGTTCTTTTTGTATCCCTTAGCCCACATGATTTCACTAACGTGAGCCTTGATTTCGTTTATTCTCATCTGTAAGTTGTCATCCTCACAATTGAACAAAGGATAGTTAACTTGTGAATGTTCTCCTGATTCAATCCTTTGCTCCATGTCGGTCAATTTCTTCATGTTAGCAAGATATATATTCAAGGATTTCTGGAGCATCTCGCCCTTCTCTTTCTTAGGGACCGATTCCGATGCACTGGCCTTTGCCATAGTGAATGCAAGGTCGTTAAGACAATTCAACAACTCATCTGTAACCTTAGAATCGTCCTTTAATAAATAGTTCTCGTCCAAGTCCATGGAAGAGAATGTCAAAGTCAACATATCGATCGCCCTTTGCAAATATGCTACCTTTGTGGGCGCATCTGGATACACCTTAGTCAACAAACGGCAGCATTGTGACAATCTCTCTGCATCTCCCAACTTGTAGAAAATCACATCATCGTCTATGATTGTTTGTAAAACATGCATGGAAGCCGTCAACTGACCCTTAGCTAGAAGTGCCTTGGCGTATCTCATTACAATATCAATATAGAAGTTAGCAAAGTCGTTTGACTTCTTGTACACCAAAGTCTTCGAATCGAGAATGGGCACCTCATACCTATTTTCCTCGTTGTCCTCGTCAAACTCCAAGTCTGGATTCTCTTGTTTGGCCAATTCGATCAACAATCTTCGGTAATGCTTCACTGCGTATCTTGGACTCTTCAACACATCGTCTTTGTTAATAGCCTTAACGGCGCTAATCTGGTCCTGAAACCTCAATTCGAACGGGATATGCTGTCTTTCATCAGCATCATGGTACATGAAGTACAACAGACCTACCGATACCATTAATCCTCCGATATAAGCCCCAGCGACGATGTTAATGATGAATCCGTAGTTCTTTACAGCACCAAGCTGACCAGCAGAGAGCTGCAACGATCTCGCTCCAAACACGGTTTTTTCGGCGGAAATTTGGCTCCAACCACGGGTCACAGTTCTATGCCATCTGGCCCCATTTCTGGCCTGGAACCTCCACATCTTGCCTACTTTATACTACACTGTCGACACAAGAACGCTGTCTGTCTCTATAAAGAAAGTGTTGCAATTTTTCTTTTTTCGATAGCGAATTTTTGAGTGCGACTGTGAAAAATCAAACCATCACCAAGTTGTTTATACGAAGCTCGAGAAGTTGGCAATTAGGACAGGAAGACGCGAGAAAGTTGGGGATTTTGTAGGAATTATGAGTTCCTCGCTGGCTCACGATGAGAATGGGCGAAAAAACGGCCGAGAAACGACGAATATTGACCGGAATGCTATGCCCTGGATACATAGATTCATTACCAATTGGTTAGTAACCGACCCCAATGTCATAGAGAAGTACGAAACGGAGCCCGATAGAGTGAATAGTAATGATAGTGATAGTTACGATAGAAACGCCAATGCCGCCGGTAGAGGTGCTACAGTGCGACGGAGCCAGAAGAGAAACTATCAGGTCCAAAAACATGAAGATATACCCTATGTTTACCTCTTTGGAGGAAGATGGAGATCGGTGAAGAAGAGACCCATGAATGCAATGACTACTGTGTTGATAGTGGTACCAGCAGTGCTTTTCTGGGTATTCGAAGCGAAATGGGTATGGAGGCATGTAAGCCCAGCGTTGGTGATAATTTTCAGCTACTTTTGGCTACTAGCCATATCATTCTTTATCACTGCTGGTGTATCAGACCCAGGAATATTGCCTCGTAATATCCACTTGCCATCTTCGATAAGGAATTCGGGGGTGAGTCATGCTCCCGACGAGTACTTCAATACCGTAACGATACCGTATCACTCTAGTGAAAACGGCGTCACCGTAAAATACTGCTCCACTTGCCATATCTGGAGACCACCCAGAACAAGCCATTGCTCTGTTTGCAATTGTTGTGTTACGATCCATGATCACCATTGTATATGGTTGAACAATTGCGTAGGATGGCGAAACTACAAATACTTCTTGTGGTTCCTCGCTACAGCAGTGATTACTACTGTACTATTAATCATCATCTCGTTTATTGAAGTGTTCCATTACAGACTAGTCTCAAATCTGGTGATAACGAGTTTCAGTAAGTCCATTAAGGACCACCCTGTCAGTTTCCTCCTTGCAATCTACGGATGCTTAGCAGTGGTGTACCCGGTATTGTTGTTAATGCTTCATTTATACTTAACGGCCAACAATCTCACGACGAGAGAATACCTTAATTACATCTATGGACACAGTAAGAAGGATGAAAACAGATTCGTAAACGTGTTTGATACCCATTCGATAATTCAGAATCTATACATGAACTGGATAGGAAGGATTCTGAGCTACACAATGGTTAAGCAGTCTGATTTATACCGACCAGGAGATATCCGCTTCGAGAGAATCGAGCCATTGCAGTCCTTTCAGAAGTGATTTGCAGATAAGTCTTATAAGGGTTAGTATAACGATACGTGTCAGTTTACGAGTCGCTTTGCTCATGCCCAAGCAAATAAACTTCTTATAGCGGTTCTCGTCTAATAAATAGAGTAAACAGTGTCTTTAGAGATTTTCATGACGACCGCCCATTTAATGATACAACAACTGATTAATGACCATTCAATTATGACAATGCCAAACTAACGCCAATACCAATTTCCAATTCAATCTAATAGAACTTCCAACGGTGCCTGTTATGGTATCTTTATAAACTCATTTGGTATAAGTTCTAAATAATAGTTAATAATACATCTAAAGATATAAATAATAGTAATGATAATACATCTTTAAAGATACAAATGCGTATATATATAAATGCATAAAGATATAAATATATGAAGACATACATCTATAAAGATATAAAGATATAAAGATATAAACCTATAAAGGCACCAGCCGTAAAATGTCGTTTGCAGCCACACAAAAGCTGCCATAGAATGTCTCCTCCCCCAATTTGAAAGCACCCACGACATTTTATACGTCACAATAAACGTTACTTTCATTTTACAGTATCAAATATACTTCTTTGCTTCTGTTCTTCTTCACTGGAAGATCTAATTTCGTCGTTATTCCAAGTTAGCAAGATCGTATCGGACCCCAAGAATAGATCTATCTCCAAAAAAACGCTCATATTTAGTGGCTTACCCGCTTTTCATTGCCCTTCTTTGTACATTTTGTATCACCTAATTGCATTATTCTTATAGATACCAGCTATCTCATGTTGTTCATATGACCCGCCCGAACTTAAAAGTTTTCACAGTCGATCCAGTGGAGTCGCCACGACTGTTCCAGGATCGAGATGGTGGTCTTCTTGATATTGTTCAGACAGATCCAACGTCTCCGGTTCTACTCGAAGAGTCCATTCTATCAAGCAACATCTTGTCTGCTACACCTACAAGAGAAGTACGAAGAGCAGTGACAACATACACAGCGTTTAACGTTCCAGCAGAACATACAAATATCTTTTATTTACCAAGACGAGTATTCCGATGGATCTATTCCATCTCCCTCGTCATTCTTATGATGATAACAGTGGCCTTCATAGCTGTGACACCCATTGATGTTATTGTTCAGACGTCGGGAACATCTTTTTCAGGTGTCAAGCTCTTCATTGTAATTGCAGTTTGCGTGGTGTTCATTGTATTGGCCTTGTTCTTATACTTCCTGCGTATTTTCCATTACAGAGTGTCCATGAATGACATTCCTACCAAATCGATCTATATACCGATAGAGTCGGACATGCCCAAAGTGGTGTACGAAACAATCGAGAGAAAATTGAGAGAATGTGTCGGGGACATTAAGGTCAAGGCTGGACCCTTGTATAACCCGGAAATTATCAATAATCCAGGTGTAGCTCCACCGGAATACGTACAGAAAAGAAACAGAGACAAAGGAAGCAGTGGCGAAGGAACACTCTTACCACCAGAATCCAATTATGAGGACGTAATTCGTAGTTTGGGTGACAGGTTCCGTCATGACAGTAAAGTATTCACACAGGTGGACTTACCGCCAGACTTATCTTTCCGTGAGATCATTATATACCTCTCAGAAATATTCATGAGTGACACTAGCAATCTTCCGCAGGAACGGTTACCAAACTTGCCTCGTATAATACAGCTTTATGAGAAGTTTCGGTTCGGTGCAAAACTCATCAAAGAAGGCGATTTGTTTGAATTCATGATCGAATTTGATAAGCTAGGGCAGATTTGCCAGAGTAACTACGAACATAAATTGCCCAAACCAAGGAGAACCAGTCGTAATAGACTGACTAGAACCCTTGATGATATATTTAACCAATCTATAAACCATTCGGGGATTATTAATCATACAGACATGCCTTATTATCATGACGACGTTTTTCCAGAATCCGAGGAGGAAAATGGCCTTATAGACTACGAAGGAGACAGCGAGTCATCGGTTGCTCAATTCTACCACCACAAACCATTAAATCTGTACTATAACAGAGTCTCCGAGGATAATGAGTCTTCCATATCAGTTGTTCAGCCTTCAAAAACACAAGATTCCGTATTTGATCCAATGGGATCCGTTGCTTCGTCTATACAGAGGCATAATAATAGCGTAAGCAGCTCGAAGCTGGTGATCCGGAACAGATTGGCTCTTGGTAATAGAAGCCCTTCTTTTGAAGAAGAAGCTAATATAACCGAAGGCGTGGATACCACATCAATAATGGCAGACAGAAGGTACAGTGGATACGTGACGGACTCAGAAGACGACGCAGACGATTTTTATCAGTTCCGCAGAAAGCCACGCTCCGAGTCTAGGATCGGGGCTGTATCTTTCTCCAGTCTGAAATCTCCAGAGAAGAGATCTCCTGTTAGAAGATCGCCAGAGAGACGATAGATCTTATGTAAGATACCCTTGATACATATAACTAATTAATATAGTTCACGTTGTTTAAGCCGGTATGTCTCTCTTCGCACTGTAGATTCCACGGTGAATTAACCAATTCTTCTCAAGTAGTAATAGTTCGTTTTGTTTGGTTAGTGTACAATCAATTCTGACGGGGCTTCACTATGCCATCATGGATGAAGTAGTAGACGACAGTTCCATCGTCATTGACTATACCGATTGTGATTCTTTTAGGTCGCTTTCCTTCGAGATTGGCTATTCCTGTGAACCATTCGTTGACTTCCTTGACCGAAATGTTTGAATTCAGCACCAAAGACCGAGGAATGACCCACTCCGGTTGGTCTTCTTTGTCATTAGAGTCGAGCTTGGATGGAGGAAGCCCCACTACTGCCTTGATACCATTAGTGATATCGTGAATTTTCACCTGGGTCCAGAAATTGTAATGAACAAGATTGGTCTGTACCTCGGCCGCTAGCGATTCCACAGAAGCCATAACTCCTAATGTGGTCGCTCTACTCCATTCCCATCAACCATGGAAGTCTTCTACAAACTGAAAAATCCATTGCAGTGGCTCCAAGATGGCTGAGATAAGCCATTACATAATCGTTGATAACTTCATATTCTGCGAACACGTATGAGCACGACAAGATTGTGTGATCTAATTAGGGCACATCGGGGCGACAGATGAGCATTGATATGGGGATGCCACTGCACGAAATTAAGCATTAGTTTCCCGAGGAACTGTGGTGGAGGTATGCCGGCCGTTGACAAGCGGTCTAGCGTGATTCGACACTATTGTGATCTGGCCATCTCCGTTCGGAAGCAGAAACGATCTCAGGGCTGAGAACAATGGCCGGAATCGTATGGTTTATGGCCTGAGAAGACCCCTTTGTCTTGGGCGAAGAACTTTTCACACGGCTCGGTTCCAACCTTATAGTTTTTGTCGAGGACACCTTCGTCAGCGAATTTCTCAGACCCCAGCAAGAGTAGCAACATTTTTATTGACCTTTTCAATGACCCCAGTGTAGCTTCAGTGTTCCCAACGAGCGTCCCTGATCCGCCCCGACTGCTTTCTGCAATCACAAGGCGTCTCTCCGTACCTCACATGTCTCTATATCAAGTGATAACGTCCTGCTTCCGGTGGCTTCATTGCCTAAGTTATGAAACGCGTAGCATGCACCAACATATTTTTTTCGCGGTGTTGCATGTTCTTACCCGATTAGGAAACACGGGTTTGAGCAATGGACGGTTGGACGTCGGTTGTGGCCCCAAAATTGATTAACTGCTAGGATTGAAATTAAGAAACCAAAAATGGGGCGACTAGGGGAGGAAGACTTGCAGGAATTATATCGGATGATAGTGTTAAATTAGTCCCTTGTCTGTGATGCAGGGTATCTTGTGCAAGCATGTACCCTGAGAGGTGCCAGAGGGGACAATAGGTGGGAAACAAGGTTTCGGTTCTTACAGTGGATGGAATGTATTAACGAAGGGCCTTTTTGGGAAACGATGTTTTACACGATTATTCTCAGCGGATAGCTGCACTTTAGACACTACGATCTTGCATACAGAAGTTCTACTCCAACTAATTATTGTGCATTGTCATCTTCTATATATACATCCCTAACGTAGCCATTCCTTCGACTGCAGTTGAAATTTTGGACGGAAAGATCGTTCTACTGTAGAGTCTCTGTTGTAACAACCTAGCCATATGACTGTAAGAAAATGCAGAGGCACGAACCCGACAATCTGTCGCTATACTCAAACCGGACAACGGTAAGTAGGCTCTCCCATATGGGGAGGCCCAAGTTCGGATTTGGAGAGGGGGGATTTCTCCATCGTAATCTTACTAATTTGAGCTTGCAAGAAGAAGCCGACACCATCTACCCACTTGAAAAATTGGAAACAAACTTATCTATAGAGTCCGGTCTTATTAGCCCACCACCGCCATACAAAGTGAGTCTTCGCCTCAACAAGAATGAAATGGAGATGATACGGTTCACCTGGAACAAGATGCTTCTAGATGACCCTGTTGATAAGCAAGAGACGCCAAAAATACCTGGGGCCTTCCCCGAGAGACCACAGCCAAAGATAGCCAACACATCGGCTCAGTCTATTGCGAGTTCGTTATTCTGTCGCCAGTTCTACGGCAATCTCTTATCTATGTCGCCTGATCTCGAGAAAATATTTCCTTCAATCAGACATCAAGCCGTGTCCTTCGCTGGTGTGATGAGCATGGCCATTAATCAGCTCGAAGATCTTTCTACAATGGATGACTACATGTTAAAACTAGGCAAGAGGCACAATCGTATTCTTGGAATAGGTGGACCCCAATTTGAGTTGATGGGCGAAGCTCTTGTACTCACATTCCATGAGAGATTCGGCATAAAATTCAACCAAGAACTTGAGGTGCTATGGATCAAGCTCTATCTTTATTTAGCCAACACATTACTTCAGTTCGGGATGGAGCCGGTACTTCGTCCCGAGTCGATTCCAACGCCATCTGGATTTGAAATAAGCCAAACGAGAACTTTCTCTACCGGCAGCTCATTAATGCAAAACAATGAAGAGAGGGCATCAGTCAACACAAATGGAACATCAATAGTATCCATGGAACATCACCAACCACTTGCACAAACACCTACACATACTCACACATTAAGCTATCAGACTAGTAATTACTCATTGCAGTCCAAGACACCTAAATCGGATATTAGTGCCAAGAAGAAGAGGGATTGCGTTATCCAGTGATCATTCTCCAGCATACTATACCACCTACCATCCACTCTCCCGTCATTTGTTTGCATCATTCTGCACCTTGGAGATGTACTACTAGCGTGCTAATTACGTGATTCAGTAATTACAATTAACTGCCATGCAATGACTAAAAATTCATGCTGAGTTTCCGATGCCAATGTCTGATAATGTGATAGAAGTAAATGTTTCACGGAGAATCGTCAATCACGCAATTGATGAGGTACTAGAGTACCGTCCACATTTAGTTTTAGACGAGAACCAAGACTTCTGCAAATATGTCGGAATGACGAAGAGCTTTTCCAGTGTGTTTGACTTTAGCGGTGTATAATAGTGACCAATGGGTAATTATAGTACTCATGGTGTCAAAGGGATAAATGAGAGCATTTGGCTATATGCCAAGTCATGCTGCTCGTACCAATGGGTATGGTGGTAATTTAGCATCTATGGCATAGAGCTGTTACTAAATTACAATAGTATGAGCATCCCACAACTCTTGACTGAGGACAAGCAGCTTCTTGTGCCTATCATACAAAGCTGCCACGTCTTTCTCAGTGACTGCAATATTATCAACTGAATAGACGTATTTCGTCCGGCCGCATGATTATTATTTGGTTATTATTTGGAACCTTCAATGAGGTTCAAGATCATCGTCTCACTTCTCAAGGCATGGACATGCCCCTGCCTTGTAAAATAATATTTAATACGGCGCTGTCGTATGTGCTGTAGGAGCTCAGACCATTGTGAATTCCGTTAATACTGTGGGTGCTATGAGCGTTGTGATCCATTTGCTGAGTAAACGACCATACATAACGTGGTAGACGGCACAGCCAAATAAGGTTTACGGTGACAGGAATTCTATTGGACGTCGCTGAGATAATATTCGCTAAGCGAGAGACAGACGCGACTGCTCGGGTTTTGTCCTGGAATCATGACCAGCGGCTAGACAGTGTCAACGACACATAGATAGGAGTTTAATAGACACGGGCGGAGCAGGCTCTGTGAATATATGATATACGAAAGAATTCGAAAACAAGAATTGGAGCAATGTAGAAAGTGGTTGGATCTCAATGCAGAATGCATTCTTGATCGATGACGGCCCTGTGATCGAAACAGCTGTGTGCGGCGACGCGTAGAACGGATGAATATCGTTGTAAGGGATGACATGGAGTGGCTGCTGTTTGCACGATTGTACGCCGGAGACAGCACGATACGACAGCACAAGGTAGATCGAGTGAGACAAGAATTTCGTGTGGAGTGGTGTGGAAAGAAAGAGGTTGCAATGTAGATAAGAGCATCAATAGCCCTGCGAGCATAAGCAAATAATAAACCTAATTATCCTCATGGCACAGATAATAATAGCGAGAATAATGGTGATAATGTCAATAAAATGCAGCAACATTGACCCAGGTGCATAGGCACAAGCAAGGCACATTTCTATCAGCAACACCCTACAACATACTACAAGTAAAGCACTGCTATGTAGACAGACGGGCGAATCTGTGGCAGTAGGCAACGAAGCTGCGAAAAATAACCACAACCAGAGCCAATTGGAACAGGCTGATCTACTATCGTTTCGCTTCTCGGCAACTCGCTGTTTTAACTGTACTGTGACAGCGAGTGACAACTGGAATTGGAACTGGATCCCAAACTTAAACCTGATGTAGCCGAAAGACGGTACCTATCTTCAATCTCGAATCGCGGTTGCACACAATACCAGAATTCCTCCAATTGCTTTCCATTTCTTGCAACCTCTAGCTGAAACTGTATTGGCCGTACACACTCTCCAAGAACCAGAAACTGGCCCCAAAAAATCACCGTAGACAAGAAGTCCAGCCAGACAAATAGCCATCACAGCACCGATCCCAACACCCAAAACCTGAAATCTGTGCAAGACTTCTTCCCGTAACTCTAACTTCTCCCGCAACACCAACTTCTCCTGTAATCCTTTCCGTACCAGATTCGCTGCCGTGATCTCCTCCATTTGCTCTCACTTCGCCCCAACCACCTCTCACACCTCGCTCTGCTGTCACCGTAAAACCACGAGCACCTGAAACACTCCCTGCGCATGCTGCTGCTATTTTCTGGCCCTTATTTTCTCTCGCTACCCCCACACGCGCCGTCGCCCCAATTACTCCCAATCGGGAAAAAATCATGGCACTCCCTCGCTACACGCTGCAAAACTATTGAAAAAGGAGTCGCCGCATACAGGCACTCTCGCTAAGTCTCAGTCTCAGGCGTGAGTAGGTTCTTGTGGTTGTAAACTGAGACGGGATGGTGCTGTTGTAGCGGGTAAATTCCGGCTGGTTAAGTTAGTGTAGCTAGTTCTTTTAGGATCTGTTCTTTACTGTTGACAGGTGAGCGTTGGGCTGTTTCTGTTCTGTGTTTTCTTTTGCTTTTGGTTTCTTCACTGGAGTTTTTTTTCATACGTTACTGCCATATTGTTTCTTCTGGCTGCCTTTTCTTTATCGTCGTAGTCGTCGTACTGTTTAGCCAGCGTTTAACGAGTACGTGTGACGTGTACCAGCCGTATCCACTATATCGTGTCAGCAGAAAGTCCGACTAGAGACCTGTCACATTCACTATCTGTTCGTCAGAAATACTCCAGAATCTACCGTCTATAGACACGGTTCTTGTGATTTCCCTTCGTGGTAACGTCTCGAAGTCTCGTCATAGAACAGAGATCAACACGTTGTCATAGCGCTTCATCCACATAGTATTGTCGTTTGAATCAGGAAAAGTATCATTAACCCAAGTTGTACCCTAAGTATTGACACCATTCAATTCACTTGGGATCACTATCACCACGACTTCTACAATCACACCTACAGCTGCTGTCACTCGTACCAGTAACACGATCAAGTCACACACCATAAATACCCATCCCCCAACCATGTCGGCCAACGATTTTGAGGAGTTCCTCCTCTCAAACGATTTCTACCTGGGCCCGCTGAATAACAACCCTAAACAACATATCACCAACTTCAGGAATTCCATCCAAATCAAGAACTCTATCTCGTCCACCTCCATAAACAAATCTCTTCAATCGTCTAATGAGAAAACATCGTTCATGAAGAACTCGCCGTCTATGAAGGCTTTGGAAAACATCCTTAACGACAAGTCGCCTATGAGAAAGTCCCACCAACCGGCTATTGAAGAAGAGGAAGAGGAAGAGAATGGTTTGGCTAACGTCAACACTGTAGATAGAGATCTGACTTCTCCTACCAAGTCGTTCTCCCTCTCAAACCGTACTAGTACCTACTCAATACAGTCGTTTGAGACGGCTAAATCGTCCCAGTCTCCTTCCAAGGGACGTCAGGGCAATTACACCGGCAGCATGGCCGCTCTGATTTCTCTGGGCCTGACTACTGGAACTCACAGAAGATATCCTTCTACCATCGACGAATCTTCCGGTTACAGTACTAACGATGATACTCCTGTTCTCGCCCAGCCAGCCACATTCCAGAATTTCACCCAAATTAAGCATAACTCTCCTCAGCTTAAGTTAGTTGAGAACAGACTGGATCACGACGAAACCTTGGTT
Organism: Scheffersomyces insectosa; assembly: GCA_030572575.1. Classification (NCBI taxonomy): domain Eukaryota; kingdom Fungi; phylum Ascomycota; class Pichiomycetes; order Serinales; family Debaryomycetaceae; genus Scheffersomyces; species Scheffersomyces insectosa. Next base: position 152,808 of record JAJMAO010000007.1, read on the forward strand.
GACGAAATATCAGGCACAGCCATCTCTAGCAGTTCTTCATCAAGCGGCACTGCTAAGAGCGACAATAAAATTAACGGTAGTAGCACCAGTGCCCACAAGCCGATCTCGCATCCTAAGCTCAATGTTACCACACATACAGCTCCTACAACTGCTCTGTACTCCAAACTCCCACCGATCACTACCACAGTGGCCATCACCAGTGGGGCCAAGGCTAAAACTAGCTATTCTCCCTCAGGAAATGCACCATATTCACCATATTCCACACCACAATCTCCATATACATCTAACTCCGCTTTTTCGCTGCCACGGAGTGCTGGTAGAAAACCTCCTCCTTCACCAGAACCAGAGTCTCCTTCAGTGCAACAGGGGACTGGTGTCGCTAAAGACGCGGAATCTAACGAAAATAGTCCGAGCGTGTCGCAGAATGTCAAGGACCCTCAGTTCTCTAACGAAAATACGAACAAGAAGACAAGGTTTAACACCGACACACCATCTCCCCCAAAGCTTCCCCGTGCTGATCCCAACAAGGCTTTCGCGGACAACACCCCTTCTCCCAAACTTTCCAAGTCTATTGACTTTTCCACCACAGGCCATGGTAGGACGGGCACATTTTTTGCCCTGTCGTCCAATATCACCCGCTATATGAAGTTACCGAGCAGCGCGAGTACCGAATTTTTCAGCGACGAATCACAACTAAAAATAGTTCCGTTGTCCTCACAAACAAACACATCCGCTTCCACACGCACACCCGCTGGAGCTAGCAAGTCCACTGTGGCCGAGTCTGTCTCGTATCCCTCGCTTTTACCCCCAGCTCCGCTCTCGAAGCCTGCCTTACTTCACAGCAACAACAGCAACCAGATCATTCCGGAGAGTCCAGAACAACCTTCTCCTAAATCTATGCTCGCAAAGACTTCTTCATCCCCGCTGCAACTCTACACCTCGTTGTTGGGTGCACCAGATCAGGCACAGGAGTCAGTGGATAAGGATAAGAAGCCTAAGACAAATCCTAAGGTTCAGAGTTCCTTCCCAAGCAAAAAGTCTATGGGATCGGTGCCTGAGGATAAGCGGGCTAACTATACATACAATATTAGAACTCCACCTCCTTTGCCAGTGGATCGCATGGAACAAAACGTAGACTCACCAACGCACTCAAGATCTAACTCCGAATTGTCTCACAAGAGTCAAAAAAGTATGCCGAAGGATACTCAAAGTACTGGCGGAAGGTCCAGTGTTTCGACGAGGAGAAGTAATACCGTTAGCGACTTGTCTCGTGTAGCTAACGGTAATGCCAGTGTATCATCCTTAGCCACATTTGAGAAGAAAAAGTTTAGTTTCAAGTCATTATTCAAGCTGAAGTCAAAGAGCCACGGATTGAATGATCAACCGATTGCCAATAGTAATGCTAGTATTGCAAGCACCCAAGGTAGTGCCAATGGAAGTGTAAACGGATCTATCGCCAGTAGTATGACAAGCAGAGGCGTCAATACTAAAGATGAGTTAACTAGCAAACCTAAAAAAATGAGCTCGAAATCTTTTTCCACACCAAATATTTCTGGTTTATCAGAGAATGTGAAGAGAAAGAAGGAGCTAAACGAGAAACGGGGAATGGGAGCTTTTAGAATTGGAAAGACAAACGATGACAACACATCCACAAATGGTTCTGTAGCCTCTTCCAATGCAACTACTACTTCATCCTCGCTCTTGAATGTCTTCAGGAAAAACAAATCGTCGGACAATTTGTCAAAATTGGCGAAGAAAAACGAAAAGAAAGAGAAGAATGACGAGCAAGCCTCCAAGAAGGCTAAGCCGAATGGAAAGGAGTCAACCTTATCAAAGTTGGGCATTAAGAATAAAGAAAGACCAGTTGGCTCGGGCTTAAGCCCTGACCCAGAAGAGCACTTCAGAAGAACCTTTGAATCAAGCAAAGTTGACGCTGCAAATAATGACAAGCCAATCCATCCTTCAAATTCGATTAATCTCATTAGAGAGGTTTATGACGACGACATTGCACTTCCAGATGATGACGATAGCAACAACGAGGGGTTCCATGATACCGAGACCGATTTTGTCGACTCGGATGCGTATGACGAAGAAAACTTATTTTCAAATCCACCTCAAAAACTTCAAAATTCTAGATTTGATGACGAAATGAAATTAGATATCAGTAATGATGACTTTGGTTCTCCATTTGAAGTCGATTATAATAACGTTGATGAAACATCTCCACCGCGTCAGAAACTACAATATCTGTACAGTCCTGCTAACAGGGAAGTTCTTAAAGCTAGTAGTGGTAATGCATCTTCTGAGGATTCTACAGTTTCAAAGAGTCTTCCAGTAGTTAAATCTATTGATGAATCAAAGCAAGCTATCAAAACTATTGACGTCCAAGAAGTGCAGCATGCAGCAAATGAGGACAAAGTTCAACTTCTAGGCGAGATACTTTTCCCCAAATCACTTAACGCTCAGGAAGTGGAGAGCATAGTGTCTCTCGAAAGATCTAGATCTATGAAGTCTATAAAATCTTCGAACAAGCGTAATTCTTATGTCAACTATGATGGTTCCGATGAAAATGTCATCCACTACAACGGCCCTGCGGCAACACCAAATACATCGGGTATAACTAGATCCAATAGTATTTTGAAGAACTCTGTTAGCAGACGTGATTTGAACCATGAGTTGATCAATAACTCCATTGATGCTAATATGGCTGCTTCTAGGGATGACTTGGATGTTACTAGTAACTCACCTCAAACTCCTCATGTGAGAGGAGACTTGGATGAACTTCGTCCGCCTCAACCTGGCAGCTTGGGTGCTTCACTTAATTTGACACCACCTCCGGCGGGTGGAGAAGTTGAGAGTTTGCTTTCAACCCCTAGAAGCCAGAGCGGTATTGAGTCAAACGGTTCTAGCAGTAATAACTACCAAGGCTCTGTCGCTAAGACCTATAATACTATTGATTCGACTCCGGACCAAAGACTGGGTTCTCGCATCAATAATATCCAAGATAGTACCCAAAGCATAGCCGGTTCTAGCGTTGTCGCATCAAGTGAGGCTCGCTTGATGTCATCTACATCTCCTAAGTCGCCAACAGAGGACCCATATGATTTTATGGAATTCACAGACTTCATCGATGTTGATAATATCTCATTCTCGACCTCCCCGCGTCATCTCACTCAAACATCACCACGCGATGTTAGTTTGTCGCCAATTAGACCGCCACCTTCAGTTGGTTCTGATGTCAATAGGGGAACTCAGGATGCGGGATTGGGCTGGTCCCCTGGTAGATCGCCTCCTCCAACTATTCAGATAGAAGCGCCTCTGATTACTCCGCCTTCCAGCCAAGAAATTGCTGAAAGTAATGCAAAGTTCAGAGGATCAAATTCACAATCTCCTATTGACACGAAGAGGGCCAATAAAGCTGGCGTGTCTAAGTCAATTTCTTTGGTGACCAGTTCAAATGATAATACACCAAGATCGCCAGAATCAATGGATGACGAAAATGATGAACAAGACAGTGAATTAGATGACGATGCAAGTGATGCTTTCTCTTACACTCAGGAGCGTACTCTACTTGAAACATCTCCTATACTTGAATCGGCTTTTAAGGTGTCTAACAACAACACACCTGTGTTAGATCAGGATGGAAAGAGTGTATTCAACAATAGACCAATCTCCATGTCATTCAGAGGTCTCGGTCCTTCGTTCAAGGGTAAGCTTTCCCAGCACGAGATCAGAAGTAGTGAGTCACACCAATCTTTCAATATTTCTTTTGGAGAGGACAATTCTAGTAATGGTGTAGGTGGAGGATTTGGCTCGTCTTCTGACGAAGAAGAGGAAGAGGAAGAAGGCAAGGAAAACCAATACAATGGTGCTATCTCAAATAGCAATTACTACAGTAACGGCAGCCATCCTTATGCTAACCACAGCGAAACTAGTAGTATCAAAAGCAATAACGTTCCACTTCTTAAGAGCGCAGTCAAAAAATTTGGTAGTGTTTCTACTACAGATAACCAGGGAAATAAAGGAGAATTGCCTCCACCACCAAAGACTTTCAGTCTTAATAAGATACCTTCGATCTCAGATTCATCGGCCAACTCTAGTCCCAAGTCTTTTAGTTCCATGATATCGCGTAAGTGGAGAAAGAACTCGCCAACAGCAGCACCAAACCCACAGTTCAACACATCGCAAATATCTAGTCCAATCTTCAACAGTCCTCGTACTGCAGCGGTTTCGCAACCATCCGGCGTGCGGTTCAGTTCCAGAATTATTTTGTATGATACCTATAACGGAGAAGAGTACGATAGGCATCCTGACACTGCTACTTGTAACCAGTTGACACCTTTATTGGCCCAGCAGATCAAGGAAGAATTGAACTCATTCAAGAGTCAAATGGAGATTCATGTTGAGTCTCGTTGCTATACCCATTTCTTCTGAACATGGAAATTGGAGAAAGTGGATCCTCAAAAAAGACCATTAATTCTTTTCTAGAACAAGTCTAGATAACCGGACCAATTAAAACTGGTTTCATTACAAATATTACATTATAATTCATTTCATCTGATTAGCACTTTAATTCTATAATATCTAGACACAAACATATGCATAGCTAGTTAACATTTTCCCTGACAGACCCAAAATTAATGGCTTTAATTCATGAAACAAAACGCTGTAGACTAGTATTCTTTATACGCTTTGTGCTAACGCATTCTGCCTTCCTATTCTTATAAATATCTATCCCCTTTCTCTCTTCATCTATACCATTTCTATCTCTTACTTCAGCTGCTCAACGTGAGTGGCCTTAGCACTTCTGAAGATACGGTCTAAGACATCGTAATCCTTAGCATCGATGTTAGCAACAACCTTTTCAGGCGTTTCCATTACCACAATCACGTACTCCAATCCCCTGAAGTCCAAGCAAGTAGAAGTAGCCCATGGTGCAACATCGTACTCTGCAAGAGTGATCACTGGAGGCTTACCATTGACGAATTCTGGGTACATTTTCTAGAATCTTTCTTCAAATTTTCAGCAAATTTTTTCTAGCAAAATCACTAAACCACACTCAAAACGACACGTCAGGCCTTAATAACAAGATCTATAACTGAACCTAAGCTACAAGAATATCACCTCCATTCAACATACTTTTCAGGCTGCAACCGACTGAAAAATCGAAAATCCATATTGGCTCAAACACCAGTGCCGCACTACACCCATCTGCAAAATCAGTGATGAGGAAAAATTATGTTAGCAGTGAAAAGTTCACTGAATAATGTATGGGTAGAAATGAATTGCTGTAAATAGATAGGATTGTGTTTCGATAATTCTAGATATAAGGTGTAAAACAAGTTAGTTTTCACAGTTGATTATATTTGAGGCTGTTTCAATCGATTTTTCAAGAGTTGGTACCCATCGTATTGGTACTGTTGGGCCCTTTCTTCATAGCATTTGAGTACAAAGCATTACTCTTTCATCAATAGCATTATTGCCTAAGTCATATCCACATTATAAACAAAATGTCCAAGGTTGTGGTGCCGGGACAATACATCGTACCAGCTTATAAGCTCAAACCGAACTCAGAGAAGCAAATAGAACGCTATGTTCCAGGAAAAGGTACCATTATAAGCCAAATCGAGGCCGAAGGTAAACAGATTCCAGTGGTAGTAGCTACAATTCTCGGAAAGGTTCTTATAAAAGAGATAGAAAAGGAAGAAAAAGATGACGTCAAGACCTTTGTAGTAGTGGTGGTGCCAAAATCGAACTCTTACATCGATTACGAAGCGGAATTCAACTCCAAGGCATTAGAGGCTGCCTCCATTTCGATCAACTTGCCTAAAGAGAACGACATTGTATTGGTAAAGATCACTAAAATTACCCAGAAGCAAGTTAATTGTGAGATCTTATCTGTTGAAGGATTTGGCAATGTTTTGGCCGACGGTGGAATCGGTGCTAATGGTGAAACGGCTCATGCCTCTCTTCCTTCTGGTGGCGGCTCTCAGAATTTATCTAACCATCAAACAATAGCTTCCAGCCAGTCCACTGCATTGGGAGCTCAAACTGATGATATTGGAGAGAACTTCAAGGGTATAATAAGATCTCAGGATATTAGGTCTACCGATAGAGATAAAGTTAAGGTCATTGAAAGTTACAAGCCAGGCGATATAGTACGTGCCATGATCATCTCTTTGGGAGATGGCTCCAACTATTATTTGAGCACGGCCAGAAATGATTTGGGTGTAATCTTCGCCAAGAGCGAGAATGGAAGTGGTAACTTAATGTACCCTGTTGATTGGCAGAATATGATAGACGTACAGAGTGGGTTGGTGGAAAAGAGGAAATGTGCCAATCCGTTTGCTTAGACTACTAGGAGTGTGTGATATAGGATGATTAGTCGTAATTATACAGGTATTACCGACTACAATGGTAGATTATCTGAAATTTATATATGTATAATATTAAAAATCCAATTGGGATGCAATTTGAATTAGGCTATAGTCATAATCTATAAGTAGCTTGAAGACGTCAAGAAAGCTGGTCCAAGATTCGTGGATTTGTACTAATTAGTAAGTCAGTAAGCATTATGAAACAAAAGTGTAAAAACATATCTCTATTCAAGCTCCGGAACGGGATACACCAACTCCTCATTATCACCTCTCAAATCAACTTCACTTAATCCAATCTTGCTGCCAAACTTCTCAAATCTCTCGTAGTACTTTTGCTTCTTCTCCTGTGAGATCTCTATCATTCTGTTCCAGTATTTCTTGTGATCGTAATCAAAGGCAACTTCTCCGTTGAAGTCCTTATCCAACTGAGCTACTGGGACATAGTTTTCGAATGGCTCATCGAAAATCAACTTTTCTCTGGTCAATGGGTCGATAAAAGGGTGGATAATTTTCAAAAAGGTCCATCCTAACCAAGGAATGTTTGTTAATAAAGCTCTACCCAATCTTTCTGGGTAATGGGTCTGCAAGATGTGCAAAACCTGTCTTCCTACACCTATAGGTGGGATCTTACCACCCTGTGTGCCCACTGGGTGAGCCTTGAAGTCAATAAGAAGAGCAAGCGAGTCTTGGCCCGAAGGCATGTAATCGATAACTCTCTCCAACATATATACCAAATGCTGGACTTGTCTTTGACTGGTTTTGGTATTCTGTCTACCGGGCTTCAAGTATAAGCATGGTCTGGAGTCATTGTCGTAGCCTAGAATGACTTCTTTACCGGTTTCGTTTTCTGGCGACACCAAGTCTCCGTTGACTTCGTTTTCCTTGTCAAAGGCATTCTGTATTCCGAACTCTCTTCTCCAGGCAAGAGTCAATTCTATTCTGACGATGGCTTCGTGCTGATCCCACTTGGTTGCTCTTAAGTAACGGAAGAAGCATTCTCTGGTCAACCACGACTTCTCCGATTCGGACAACGGCTGGTATATGCTCTCGTCCTTGTGCTTATGGTTCTCTTCGCTGATAGCAACCTTGAGTTCGGGGTTGGAGAAATACTTCAACAATGTGGTGTACTTCTCCTTCTGGTCCTCAGACAACTCTGCTTCTGGAGGGATGTGGCTCTTTGGAGAGGGCTGTTCGAAAGGGACGAAGACGCTTTCCACTGTTCTTTCGTTGATCAGGGAGGCCAGCGACGACTTGTCTGTTTTCTTGAGTTTGGAAAACATTGTGATGTGTTTGTGAGTTTGGAGGTGAATAGGTTCTATTAGGAGGCTAAGGTGAAGAGGCCGCTGTATTTAATATTCCTGAGTGGTGGTCTATCTTCTAGCGGTTTGACTCACAGCGGTGGTTAAATGTAGGTACCGTGAGTACGCCCGAACGATGTACTATAGCGACTAACCAGGGTCTGAAAGAAGAAGCGGATAGCAAATTCGAATAAGAATAAGTATCAACAAACAACAATAAATAATATTAAAGAAGAGGAAACAAACCTTAATATATAAAAGGCAAAATGCAAAAGATAGAAGACAAACTACAAATGACAAACTACAAAAATACAAAACCACACACTACGGAGAACGGAACCACCAACTACGAGACAAATGCAATGAGAAGAGATGTGCACCGAGACACCAGACACAGACACAGATACGGAAGAGAGACGCCAGAATGCCAAGCGCCCGAAGCGGTACAATAGCTCAAGAGCTACTCTTCATACTCACAAGCATTACGTATATTGCACATATCATAGCACATAACATACCATATTACCACTCAGCACATAACATATCATATTACCACTCGGAGGACATACTACACATCCACTACCGCACATAGCACAGAACACATCCCGTCTACTACACCCACCAACTCTTCAAGGAAGCGTTCGGGTCTGCTAACGGAGACAGTTTTCTTAACGCGTACGGATCCATTACTAAGAGCGGGATAAGAGCAAAAGAAAAAAGTTTTGAGTTATTTCCGCATCCGAAGTTGCAGCCGACCGGCGGAAATAGTGGGAGTATAACGGGTCCTCCAATGGGCGAGATATAGTCATGGCGTGGAGTTACGATGGCACTGGGCGAGACATGGGTCACTACGGAGCAGGACATGGGCGAGGAGCTAAGCGGGTACGTCGAGAGAGGAAGAGAAATGCTGAAAATAGGAAATACCGGAAACCATAGTAAGAAAAGTAGCAAGAGAGTAGGAACAGCCGTAGCAAACACTCAAGCCCACCCCGACCACCCATCGAATCTCGAGGATTTCGCTGTCACAAGCCCACCGCGACTCACACCGTTGAAGGGCGTAAACAGGTACCACTTGACCCCACCTTGTGTTTTCGCCATCCCTTCTCTACATTGTACGTTTATACAGAGTAAATTCCGCAACAACCGAGCTTGGAGCCAATTGTCTGTTTACTCTCCAGGATATTTTGGCCTTGAAAATGTCAATGTTTTTTAGGATATTATATCTTTTTACGTTCCAATAGAGGCTATCAACACTCAAATATATATTCGTTTGAGCAACCAAGTTTATCCACCTAGAGTAGCACAGGCCTACATTGATGCACGAGAGAAAGCAGAGAATATTCTAGTAGAAAGTTTCAACTCTCGTGAATAAAATAAACGAGAGCTATCCCTGAATGGAAATCTTATTTGCTATCTTGAGGATGAAAATGGAATAATTCTTCAAGTCTAATTCATTCTGTAGTTAAAAATAGCTAATTATTAGCATTTGACCTTCTCATCGCCTTCAACGGCAGCGGCCCAAACGGCACGGAATAAAACGAGATCGGCCGGCCGGCCGGCCGTATAATGTGAAGTGAAGACCTAAAATATACGAACTCAATTACACGCCTTCTGGAAGGGCACACCGATATGGTTGCAGATCCGATAGAAATGGAAACGTGCAATACGACCGAATTATACGTAGTAAGCTGTTTCAACGCGCTAGTACGTATTGGTTAGGTAGAGAGGTGTAGGCTTTGTGGAAATAGTGGGAGTTTCACGAACCAGACTTATTATAAGACAAACCAACTGCGAAATCACATAAACCCTGATTTTGACAGCGCAATCAAGGCCATTGAGATTGCAGCAGTTGCATCTTCTTAGTATCCTCCTCTTAAAAAAGGTTTGCTGTGTAGGGAAATATAGGTATGGTACTGAAGCTGCATCTCTTTTCAATAAATTGATGGATATATGAATATAGAAGTGTTAGATGAAAAGATAATACAGGCACATGACACGATAGGGTGTACTTTCGATAGCGTCTATCTTGCAAGACATGATTATTACCACATTCCCACCAACATATTCACTCTGTTATGATATTCCATTAGCTATTTTAATCCTGTTGTTCTGTCTCCATAAGTTTCTTGCGGGTTGGAGCTTATGGCTGCGAAATATTTGCAACTCCTTATGCCTTCAAGAATTACCTCAACAAAGAAAGACTCACGCATGTTTTAAATACCTAGCGAAATATTTATACTTATCTCTACAATGTGAGAGCCTATTCTGTTCTCAAGCATATCCATAGTTAGTTGATATTCACCCTAGCACAAGGCACGCTGCTAACAGGCTATCGTGTGACGCTTAATCCCACTACTAAGCACCCTCATCACATGTACCCTAACTCTCTAATTTGCAATTTTTCATTTTTCATTTTTCATTTCTCATTTCACAGCATCATTTCCACCCGAATACATACTATACCAAACCCATCGAACAGAGTCTGGAACTGTACCACTGCCCCTGGAACACAGCAAATAAACCAGCAAGCAACCGAAATGCCTCCTTGCTTATCACATATCTGTCAATCCTGCATTTGGTATCACGTGCAATATCTTCTTGCTAAACTTATAATAGCGGTGAATATTCATAGATGAGTTCTCTTTCTTCTCCGTTTTTACCACTAGCACTCAAGTATTCTCATTTTGTATAATGTCATCGTGGGAACAGGTCAAATTCTCGCTTTCTCCTCGGAGCAAGGGTTCTTATCTTGTCACAGACGAAGTCCTCGCCAAGGTTCCTCAAATCAAGAACTACGAAGTAGGTATCTTGCATCTATTCTTGCAGCACACTAGTGCTGCCTTATCGTTAAATGAGAATTGCGATCCTGACGTACGCGAGGACATGACCATGGCACTTGACAAAGTTGCTCCAGAAGGAAACGATTACATTCACGCAGACGAAGGTCCTGATGACATGCCAGGACACGTGAAGAGCTCTGTTGTAGGTGTGAGCTTGAGTATACCGATCAGCAATGGAAGATTGGCAACTGGAACATGGCAGGGTATTTACTTCTTGGAGTTCAGAACTTACAAACATACCAGAAGAATCGTGGCTACTATCAATGGTCAAAAGAAGGCATAATTTCTGACATGCCGTTTCATGCTATTATTTACTGTTGAATATACAATTGACTTCCATTATGTGTAGACTCCCAATGTCATAAAAAGATGGCCTATTCTCTATTCTATTAATGCATTCCTACTTGTATTATTCCGCTGGCCAGTGAATATCACTTTGACTCATACACCCTTGTACTATAGTTTCTCAAAATTGTGTCCTTTTGCAGCTCCAATTTATCCTTCAACACACTAAGCTCTACCAACTTCTTGCTCACCTCGTCAAATAGCAAATTGAACCACCCATTGTGACGTACACATTTCCTACGGTCCTGGATGCAAACGCTTTCCTTGTACCACACCTGGTCATCATCCAATTCGTCATTGACCTTCTTCTCTAGCAAATCCTTGAACTCGTTATAAAGATCATCTGAAGAATTCAACTCGTCAAGAAGTGATTTTGTTTCCGTATTTTGGGTTGCCAACACCTTGTCATATAAGCAGATATCCACTTTCTTCAGCTTTTGCAGCTTCTTTGATTTCTTGGAGGTTTCTTTCACTGCACTGCCATCGGGGTGGAGTGATTGCGTAAGCTTCTCATTCAAAGCTTTGATCTTATCTTTTATGTCACTCAAGTACTCTGTTCTATGCTTGTTTTCTTCTGTGGATTTATCAACACTGTTCAACTTGGTATTGATTTTAGTCAAGTCGTCTCTGACATCCTGGGGGAAATCTTCTATGTTTGTTCCAGATTCTTTGAATTTGATCACTTCGACTAATTCAGGAAATTCCGAACCCAAGCTCTTCAACTTTAAGTAGTCGGCTTTAGAGTACTCCAATATATCATTTAACATTCCTTCACTCAAATCATTGACTTTTTTCTGTCTTTCTACTAACAACTGTCTCATAAACAACTTTCCATGCTCGTCAGAGCAGTACTTAGAGTTGGAGTCTGCTCTGGCTGGCTCATTACATGAGCTGACACGGCATTTTCTCTTCCACAATGTGCTTCCCGTTCCCTTCCACGTACAGAACTTGCAATAGAACTTCGCTATCAAGTTGGAGTTCTCTTTCTTCAAGTTCATACATTTGAAGTGAAACCACTCTTCACACCCATCACACGATATCATCAACTCTCCAGTATCAGGTTTTCTGCATATACAAAACAACTCTTCGCTGTTCAAGTCGAATTTGGGAGCGTTGATAAACTTCTTGTACTGTCTGGCCAACTCTTCGAAGGACTCTTCTTCGCTGTTGTCGTCATCTTCCACTTCATCCTCCCAAGAACGAGGTTCTTCAAATTCGGTTTTGGCCTTTTTGACTGTCGTGTGGGATACTGGAGCTGGGGGAGATTTTCGCTTCTTGGCTGCTTCTGCTGGTGCTGGAGACGGATGTTTGCTCTCATGCAATAGCTTCGGCACCGCTGAGTTTTCCACCTTCGTTGCCATGGCGGTATGCTAGTGTTAATATGATGTGAAATATTACTTGCGGAGACAGTGTTATGGTTACGTTACACTGTTGTTTTTGACTGTTACTACTTATGTTATTATTGTTGAAGTTCCTATTGGAGCTTTATTCTGGTATGTATGTACAGATAAGGAGCCAAACCCGTAAGATCTATAAAGATAATTGTTTTATGAAAAGAAGAAGTACATATTCCTGTTATAAGTATAACAATTATCGTTATTTGTTGTACCGCGCTACGAATTTTACGAGAAGCATTTTAGGGAGAGAATGCGTGCTTGTAGGAAGAGATTGGTGGCAATAGTGGTAGGCCCTAATGAGAAGTTCTCACTAACGAGGACAAATCTCCAGTTCTCGCACTGTAAAAACATTACTTCAGCAATACCTTTGGGTACACCCTTCAACACCAAAGTGTCTCATACTTCTACACCTTAAACTCCTTCAAATTACCCTATATTCTCCCATACCTATCCCACCACTTCCTCCTTCAATTCTAACCCCTTAAAATACCACTTTTATCCAGAATCCACCTTAATGAAACACCTCCAACTCCGTTGGCGCTACCAATTGGATTATACTGGCATCTTTGCTCTCGCTATTCTTTCCTATCTCTCGCTAAATACTCCCAGTCGCTACGCGCTTTCTCGTTAGCAATCGCTTCCGCGTCTCCTTAGTTAAGAAAAGTATACCGGTGTTTTGTGAAATGAATGTTACTGTGCTCTTTCCTCTTTTCCTCTTCTTCTCCAATACCTATTCACACCGTAGGCTAATATGCGATAATGGAGTCCACTTGTCCCATATGCTCGAAGCAGGTTCCCCTGAGCATTCTAGAACGGCACGTCAATGGGTGCTTGGACAACCAAGAAGCCAGTGTAGTAGAAGTGACTCCCGAACCAGAACCAATCCGAATATCAGATGTTACAACACGACAAGAAGCGCTGGATGTGGTCCAAACCGTGGATATTGACAACACAGGCAACGACGACGTGGTAATGGTGGAAAGTTCAACATCATCCCCGCCACCAGAACCGCTGTTGAAGAGACGGAAACCTTCAAACGATGCATTTGCAGCTTTGGGGTTGAAGATGGACTCGTCACAAAAGAAACAGAAACTAGAGAGGCTGCAAAAGAGTAAACCGACATTGACAAGAATGCTCATTGAGGAAAGAAGGATAAAGGCGGAGTCAAAACGACAGACCGAGAGATTCGATACTTCTTCCGAAGATTTGGAGAAGATCAGTAAGACCTTTGTAGACGAAGAAGAAACAGTGATGCCACGTACTGAGGAACAGACAGAAGAGCATGGCGAAGTACCTCTAAATGAAGAGATATACACTAATACAATCGAAGAAACGCAATTGCAAGAAGTTAAGCAGGAACACAACCAGAGTCCAAGACAATCTGATATTCTTACCAAAGCCCAAGAATTGAACAAATTAAAGAGAGAAGCTAGTATTCCACTTGCACAAAGACTTCGTCCAAAGTCGCTCGATGATTTTTATGGACAAGAGAAGTTGCTTGGGAAGAATGGGCTTTTAAGGAATATCATCAATTCTGATAACATACAATCATTTATTCTTTGGGGTGTCCCTGGAGTGGGAAAGACTTCATTAGCCAGGATAATAGCTCACACCACAAGCTGTAAGTTTGTTGAATTATCTGGAGCAGAAAGCAACGCCAAGAAGCTCAAAGAGGTCTTTGTCCATGCAGAAAATGAAAAGCACTTGACTGGTAGGAAGACTATATTATTTCTAGATGAGATTCACCGGTTTAACAAGGCAGTTCAAGATTTACTTTTGCCAGTTATAGAAAAGGGTGTGATCACAGTCATTGGTGCAACTACAGAAAATCCTTCGTTTACGCTTAATAATGCTCTACTATCGAGAATGCATACCTTTGTGATGGAGAAGTTAACTGCCGAGGCGATAGTCAAGATCTTAGCCAGGGCTCTTTACCAAGTGAACAAACTCAGGAAAAACCTTTACAACTTGCATTATATTTCTCTCAAGAAGGACGCATACAATTACATTGCCGAGCTCTCGATGGGAGATTCGCGTGTAGCTCTCAATATCCTCGAGTCCATTAATGCTTATTTGTCAACTGATAAGTTCTCGACCATAGAAAAGGGCGAGGAAGGTATCACTAAGTCATTGAAAATGGGGGTTGTTAACATTTCGGCCGATATGTTGAAGCCACTTTTAAAGACAAGAAACTTCCATAACATGTACGACAAACTGGGAGAATCACATTATGATACCATAAGTGCTTTCCACAAGTCTGTTAGAGGATCTGATGCAGATGCTGCTATGTTTTATTTGGTTAAGATGTTGTCTGGTGGAGAAGATCCTCTCTTTATTGTTAGGAGAATGATTGTTATGGCAAGTGAAGACATCGGACTAAGGGATAGTTCTTGCCTTCCTTTTGCAATTGCGGCGAAAGAGGCTCTTGAGTTTGTGGGAATGCCTGAAGGTGAAATCATATTGGCACATTGCGCCATGAAAATGGCAAGAGCACCAAAATCAACAAAATCATATAGAGCGCTTAGAACAGCACAACTGCTTTTAAAAGAGAAGCCAGAAGTCACCAAACTCCCAATCCCAATGCATATCAGAAATGCTCCTACAAAGCTCATGAAGGAGCTAGGATATGGTGATTCGTATAAGTATAATCCCGTTTACAAATATGGTCGGGTGAAGCAGACTTACTTCCCTAAAGGAATGGAAAGCGAAGATATCAAATTCATGGAAGATACTCATTTAGGAAACATTGAGGACGAAGAAGTTCCTTCTAAAGAGTACGAGAAAATGAAAGCTGACGACGAGGAATACCAGACGTTCAAGAAGAGCAAGCTAAGGTTGTTGAAGGAAGATTACTTGGAGCGCATGAAGCAGAACAAATTGAAGAATAGAAAATTGCTTCTGAAAACTGCTGAATCTTTGATAAAACAAGCTACTCGAGCTTCTTCATCTTCGGCAGCTACTACTAGTTATTCGTATGATGAATTCTTGAGCAAAGAGGACCAACCGGAGTATTTCGAAGAAGAAGACGGCGATGGCAATGAATCGGATGATCCCGATTGCTGTAATAACTTTGAGAAGTCATATGACGAATTCTTAGATCCCGATTCTCAACCTGAGTACTTTGAAGGCGGCGATGGGGGTCCTTATGAGCCAGAATATCCGATACAAAACGGAGACGATTAATGAGCAGAAGTATTTATACTGTATTATATTTTGGGTGGAACCGCACCTGTAATTAAGCGACGATAACAAGAACCATAATATTACCAATAATTATAACCTTAATGATAATAATATAAAATAATAGAATCTGAGTCAACCAGTAGCATACCCAGAAATGGGTTTAAGAAAACAGTGATAAGAACAATAGTAACAATAGAACAACACTACACATAGATTTAATAGTAATACTACATTTTCTACCGAAGGCCGGTTTTTCTCCTTTTATCTGTACTTTTAAAACTACACAGACTCCCTTACCCCGTCACATCCCTAACAAAACTCCCCACAACTGAGCTGACCATAACAACTTCCACTTATCATCCAACGATTGCAAAAACTTGCTATTGCTGCAGACCTGCATTTGAGAGCAACTACAAAAACGGCTCTCCATACTTAAGGAGTAGTGAAGAAGGTATGTTCTTCTTCACAGAAAAATCACATTAATAGCACAGTATTGTCTTATTCAGTGATTGGAACTTCTAGGTGAACACATAGGGCAAAATGTGTGGCAGATTTGCGTTGGGATTTGTAAGTAGCTGTGGCAATTGAGTGGGCTCCTAGCGTCTCTGTAGTTTCTATATCTTATTCACGAGTAACTAACAATAATGTAAATGTAGAACATCGAGGATATGCCTCAGCAGTTCAACGAAACGGCCCTTCATAACAATTTGCCGTTCAGGGAAACCTCCAATGGAGTCTATGAGACCACCGTTGAAGAGGGCTCGGAAAACAGCCTTGACGTGCAATTTGACATTTCTAGAGTCAACGAATGGATGCCTTCCTACAACATTGCTCCTACCAACACGGCTCTCATGATATACATGGTGAGAACTGATCCAGGCGACAAAGTGGACTATAAGTATATTCTAGAGCCGCTGAAGTTCGGCATGGTCCCATTTTGGGCAAAGCCTAAGGACCCCACCGCCTCCTTGAACGGAGGTAAATACTCAAGGGAGCTCCAGAGGCACCAATCCAAATACTTCAATTGTAGAAAGGAGTCATTGGCTCAACACCAAGCAATCTGGAATTCGAGTAGAAAGAACAAGCGTTGCGTAATTCCTATTCAGGGGTATTTTGAGTGGATAAAATCTAAATCAGACAAGAAGCCTTATTACGTTCATTCTAAATCTTCTTCAATTGTGTACTTAGCTGGACTTTATGCACATAACACGAACTATACTGAAAACAGAAATGTCGATGGTGAATACTTGTCAACATTTACCATTGTTACGGGACCTGCTGATAACTCAGATGACTACGATATTTCATGGCTACACAGTCGTAAACCGATAATGCTAAGGCCAGGAACTAAAGATTGGTACGATTGGTTGGACCCAAACAACGATTGGGACGATAAGTTACTAGGCACGTCTTTGGAAGTCGCCCATAACGAGGCATACAAAGATATAGAGGGCTATGCCGTCTCTAATGATGTTGGTAAACCAGCAAACAAGGGCAAGAATAACATCAAGCCTGCTAAGAGTGCCCAAAAGTCTATCTCGCTGTTCTTCAGTCCATCCAAGAAAAGAGTAAAGGATGAAGGTTCTGAAAGCATTAATAATAAGAGAGTGAAGACGGAGGATAAAATGTCGAATTTAAAGGACGCAGAAGTCAAGGAAGAAGTAAAAGAAGCCAAGTCGAGGCAAAGTCACGAAACAAGGGCCAAAAAAGAAGATACCAAAGCTGATGATACCGAAATCAAGGAGGAAGATGAAGATCAAGAGAGACAAGATGCCAAGGTCAAGAAAGAGGATTCTAACGATACTAAGTGAGTAAAGATAGAAGATGAAGAGTCCGGAGAAAATGGTGATGCCGAACACACAAAAGAAGACAAACAAAAATAATGAGCATGAAGATGGTAAAACGAAACGGAAAGGTTCCATGGCCAAGCAGGAGGGAACTGAAAACCATACCAAGTTAAGAAGGAGTTCAACCATTGGTGACATTTGAGGTGTATTTTACAGAAATTATGATGAGAATAAATGTGCTCTTTTACTAGAGGCAAAATGTAGATATTTACAAGCAATAAATAGGAAAATTCCAACTCAAATAATAACGATTACATATAAATAAAAGCTGCAAAAATACCAATCTACCGGTATACCTTTCCTATATTTGAGATTACATAATCATACGCATATGATTACCTCAGAAACCGTTCATACTTCAGACTTAGTAATACATGGGGAGAGGTATTGATTCCCCCGTTTAAGGCTGAACTTGCCGATTTCTTCCCCAAAATATCCAGTTCTACTATTCTACTACCTACATTCCATATCACCTTACACCTCTCTACCAATCTCATCTCCAAGCGGATTAGCGTTACCTCCTTTCTAGCGTAGATCCTCCCACCAATAATTTTATCACGTGATCGTAAAGTTGCGTGCGGATACCGAATACTGAAAAATTAGACGTCTTGAAGAGTGTCTACTTAACGAATGGAAGTAGGTAACAAGAGTCCAGATTCTAGTAGCAAAGAGCCAAATGAGAGTACCCGCAACTTACTTGAGAGTGCTCGAGAGACAGGCGGTGCGTTTCTACTCGAAGCCTGCGCCTTCGTCGGAGCAGCCATTGTACCTCAATCCCCATGAGTGGAAGGGTCTTGCTGCTGATCAGATATTCGAACTCCACAACGTCAGAAAGGAGTATTTGGGTGACAAGTACAACCCAAGCGACGAGGAGAGGAATGCAATTTTGTCCACCATCAGTGCATTGTCTAAAAACAAGCCTGAGTTGGACTACACATACGAAATTGATGGGTTCAAGGAGCGTTACATGAACAACACTCCAATGAACAAAAGGGGTTTGCCTCAGAAGAGAAGTAACACCTATGTGATAGAAAGAGGTGCTACTCCACATGAAACTAGAAAAATTGAACAACTCACCAGGGTTGCCGCATACGAAATGCCTTTATTGGCCAAGTTCCGTCAGCCATACGAGCCTAAATCCTCTCAGGAGAGCCCGCTCAGATTGACCTATAACACCGATTTCAGCGATGAAACAAGCAGCAAATTCAACAGATCTGTCACTTTGAACTGTAATATCAAGGACTTGAAGTTGTCTGAGAAAGAAGAGCACAAGTTCATCTTGTTGGCTGGCAACAAGTACAACTTTGATACGACCACCTTTAGATTAAAGTCTAACCAGTATGCCGAGGCCGCTCAGAACGCTCGTTGGTTGGTGGACACCTTCAACAAGTTGGTCGCCGAGGCCAAGGATTTAACAAAGGACGATTTTTCAGACATTCCATTGGACTCTCGTCACATGAAGTTGTTGCATAAGAAGCCACAACCAGTTTTCCCAGACGCTTGGAAGAGACCCCAAGATGCACCAGTGGTGAGACACAAGGTGGTGAACCGCTTGGTGGAGCTCGTCAAGGAGAAGAAGGACGCGGAGTACGTTTCGGGCTTGAGCCCATAGTGGAGACCATGTATATACTGTAAATAGGAATAGACAAGAAGACAGAAAAAGAGGAGAATATGTATAAGCTCTATAGAGTATCTTGGAGATCTTAGGGCATTGCTTCATATTGTCAGTCACAGCATTTCATTATGCTTCGCTCCGGTTTACGTTGGCAGTCCTAAGCAATCCGTTCCATCCTTCATCGTCATGAAGCCAGTGCCTTATACACCCTTTGCAGTTGCGATTGTTTTGAGTATATCCTGGACAGTCCCTTCTGCGCCAAGCAGCTTATAAGACCGTACCACAATACTAGATCTCCATCTTATATGTATTAGAAACTCACCACTATTTGGAGAAAGAAATCTTTTCCAAAATATAAAAAGCCGAATTTTCTTGCCAATGTCCATTGGAGAGAACTGGTTTAGAAGCCCTCTTTGCAACATTCTTACTGATTGGGCAGCCTCAAGACTTCCACCTAAGCTTCGGAATGGGTTTCTGAAATTGTGGGATTAAATTGAAAAGGATTTCCGAAGGATGATAGAATAGGCTACCCAAAAACCTACTATTCAGAGACAATGAATATGCTGTACCAGGCCCTTGATGTGGGTAGTAATAATCGGGTATTTATTGCACCCTTTTGTCGTATCTTGACAGGATCTTTCGTGTACATGAAGAAGATTAGAATTTCCGGTAATCGAAGACCCAAAGTCTATTGCAGCCACTTAACTCGAAGTCTGTTGCAGCCACTTATGGAAATGTCTGGAACCTCTATACATACCGACGTGTATATGGCATTCTTTGATTATATAATCTTTATAATATCTATTACCTAATATATTCCTCTTAAAAAATAAAGGGTCACGTGTGTAGCCTGCAGACAGTCCCCTCGCTGGCCAAAGCGAAAATCTCAAAAACACAGTATATTTGGTGGTGTAAGAGTATGTTTTAGAGGAGAACAGGTTGATGTATCAGGGTGATCCAGGACCAATTTAACGTCACAAGTTGTACCATATGGCTAGCATTGATTGCAGAACTTTTTTGTGATTTTTTGAGACGAATTTGGTTTAAAATAGACCTGCTAACTGTGTATTGTTATTGTCATTTGTCACAGTTGTAGTAGTATTTGTAAGTGCTGCTTAAATTAGGTTAACGATTGATCGTGACTAGTGGTGTTAATAATTTCACCAACACGTATTGTATCATACAACAAGGGATATCTGGATATTCACGTAGCGAGTTGGGTAGAACGAAGAGATTCATAAAAACAGATAGAATAATAGAAACAGAGTTTCTTTATCATAGTCAACCGCTTTTGTTACTTCACAGATTGAAAACAGTGTATTACTACTGACAGCTTAAAGTGCAGAGCATAGCATAGCATAACATTCCTCAGCATCAGAAACACATAATACCTCGCATAATGGCCGAAACACACTCAGCATCAACAACCCTCGATGATATAATCAACGAGCTTAAGCTCACATATGATTCCTCGGTCGGGCTTTTGGATGGAGACTCTCTTCGGTCCATCCCTAATGTCAACACCCTCTTGAACTTGAACAAGTTGTTGAACAATTTGTCGCGTGAGCTTAACGATGTAGAGCTGTCAGACGACGCCGTTCTAGCTAAAATCAATCAAGCCTTAAAACTAGAAGAGTCCGAACCTGAAAGTAATGACGAAGACTCTGGAGCAGAGGGCAAGATGGCCGAAAAATCCAACAAAAAGCGTCTGTACTCGGATTCTGCAGCAGGGGAAGGTAGTGATAATGATGACGATGACGACGAAGACTTGGTCTCGCTTTCTAAGCGTAGAAAGCTCAGTAACAGCAATAAGGTCAAGATGGAGGATGATGATGAGGCTGGTGACCGTGTAAAGCTTGATGAAAGCGAAAGACTTAACTCGAAGGATGATCCCGTGCCGCCAGTGCAGACGGGTTCATACACTAAGGACAATGATACCCGTTTGAAGAATCCAAAATCCGAGTTTGTGGCTTCTCAAACTCTCTCTACAGACGCAATTGCTGAATTGGGCTTGTTTTCAGAAGAACACAATGGACTAGAAACTCAGGGTAAAGAATATTTGAAGAAAAAATTTGGGGTAGCTTCGTATCCTGAAAATGATCTCCAAGCATTGCTTCCAGGAACGATACCTAATATTGATTTCTCGAAGAACAAAGCACCAAACAACCAAGTGCAATTCACTACTTTCCAGTCATATATCGAATCCTATTTCAGACAATTTCTGAACGAGGATTTAGAACTTTTGCGTGAGAGGAATATTATTCCCCCGGGCTTTGAAAAGCATGAATACGAACCGGATGTAACACCCTTCGTGATCCCCAAGCTTGGAAGATTCTACGCTGATGCGTGGGCAGATGAGGATTCTACTTTGAGTTCCAAATTGAATACACCAGCATACCAGCAATCGCCGGCTGACTCGTACAAGCCTAGAGGATCTATAGACAACCTAAATGATGATACGCTTTACACGGAGGATATTTCTTGTGGCCCTCTTTCTAGTCGTTTGCTCTCTGCTATTTTGAGTACGCATGAAGGTTCAAGTGATGATGAAGGCAGAGACGAAGACGGCAATACTAATAACGATAACAACAACAATGATGAAAGAATTTCTACGGGAAATGAATATGGAGATGATGAAGTGGCTACACAACTCGACAGTGGAGAAGATTACAAATTGGCTACTGAAGTCAACGACTTTCATTCTATTGAGGAGCGTCTCAAGCGTGAGTTAAAGTATATTGGCATATTCATGAATCTTCCATTATCTGACGAAGATGCGAAATTAAAATCGAAGAATGGTAGATTACCAAAGAAATCCGGCATTAGCATCATCGACAATGATGAGTGGGTCAAGAACAAGGAAGATGACGAGGTTTGTGCTGAGATCAGAGCTAACCAGAAGGAATTGAAGGAAGTAGTGAGCAGAAATAGACTGAACAGGAAGAAGTTGATACCCATAATAGAAGAGCAAATAGCATATCAAGAATACTGCACTATTTTGGAAGACCTTGACAAGCAAGTTGATCAATCATATATGAAGAGACTCAAGAGTAAGAGTAAGAAGAAGAAGGTTGACACAACAACTCCTCAGCAGCAGGCTGTTAACAGTGGTTTAAGGGCATTGTTAGAAAAGAGACAAAGATGGATAGATAACATCGGAAAACTTTTCCAGCCAGGTGAGGTTATGAAGAGAATCCCATCAGAGTCCATATTGGTGAAGGAAGGTACGGTGGAACAAGAAACTATAGAGGAGGATGTTGCGGATAATACAACGAGCGCCGTTGATATTTTGTCTTAGGCAACTCAAGTAAGTAGTATTTTGAGGCGAGGTTTCTCGTATATACAGTTATGACGAAATGTAATTATACACCTTGGTTTTTACGGATTTCTCCATTGTAGTAGAGAAGTTGAGGTAAGTGTATGTCAAATATGTGATCAGATGTTCCGTACCAAACTTGACAATAGATAAGGATTTAATGAGCTACCACGAGAATACTACATTCGAGTTAATCTAAATAATCGTGGCCCCTTCTATTTCTAAAATATAAAGATTATGCTATTATTTACAGGTGAACATTATTACATGAGATCAAGGGTACCTTCCTCTATTGACATTATAACGACATACCCTTAATGAGCTCGGTATGCGATGGTAATGTCTTGACGTTACCAACTGCTGAAAGTGCAATTGGCTTGTCCTTCAATCTGTAGTTAGCCCAGTCTATCACATCTTGCTTGGTTATAGACTCGACCCTCTCAAAGACATCTTCTGGAGACAATCTGTATCCAGTATTGACAAGCTGTCTTCCAATATCTTCAGCAATAGCTGTGGAATCGTCTAACGCCAACACAAGAGAAGCCTTTAACTGTGCTTTGGATCTTTCGACTTCCTCCACGGTTATATCTCCAGATTTGAGTCTGGCCCATTCCTTCATTACCGCATCTACAAAAAGCTTCAAATCGGCATCCTTATCAGCCGTGAAATATACTCCCATCAATCCTGTATCAGCGTATGAAGTCGTGTAAGCCATGTACGAGTTAGCTATTGGTGTGTTCTTTGGGCCTCCGATAGCTGCTGTTACGGCTAGCGGTGAGGGAGAGTTGGAACCAACACCAATTGATCTGTCCCAGGTTCCTATTATTCCATTTGCAACTGACGCAGTGAAAAAGTCCGGTGCCGACCAACTGACACCTTCTACTGCCAACGCTACATGTGTGGTAGGCAATGAATCATCTTGGATCCTGATTTCGTCACCGTAGAAAACAGGCAAGTCGTCACCACTCTGTTTGAATGGTTTCTCGCTCTTCTTAATGTCTCCAAAGAACTTTTGCGCTTGCTGGACAAGTTCGTCGTGATTCACGCAACCGACACCGATTAAAGCCATTCTATCGCCCTTATAATTTGTGGTGATGTAATTCACCAAATCCTCTCTATTAATGGTTTTGATCAACTCACGGGGACCCAAGATGGTTCTGCCCAAATCTTGGTTCTTGAAAGCGACAGCATGCAAGTGGTCAAACACAACCTCGTCATACATCTTATCCACTTCATCGCTCTCTTGCAAAATAACGTGGCGTTCATTTTCGATAGCCCTTTCCTCCAAGCGGGACTTGGTTAATAAATCACTCAAAATGTCAATGTTCTGGTCAATATCGCTCTCAAGGCACTTCGTGTAGTATACGGTGTTTTCTCTGGAGGTGTATGCATTGATCTGGGAACCGATGTTCTCGATTTCCAACTCAAGATTCAACTGACTTCTTCTATTCGTGCCCTTGAATGCCAAATGCTCCAAGAAATGGGCTGTACCGGAACTGGCTGGGTTGTCAGCCCTCGAGCCTGCGTTAATCCAAACGCCAACCGTTGCCGTTCTGGTTCCTGGCATCGACTCACTGGCTACAGTCAACCCGTTGGGGAGAACACTGGTCTGAAAAGTAGGCACCGGCGAAGCAGCAGTATTGAGCATGCGACGAAGACCCGCAGTCTTGGTCAAATTTCCCCCGTTCACAACTCTTCTAAGCATTTTGTAGGTTATCACAGCTATCTCAGTTACTCCGCTGCCTATTGAAGAATTCACTACCAATAGTTCAACAATAAATGCTACTTTCACTGGGAAAGAACACCCTTTTGAATGACTATCTTTACAACCTCCAAATTATTAATCTTCCAAAAGCTTCTAGATGCGAATCCTGCATGTAGTATGATATTCTGATCACGTGATAACACAACCGTCTCCCAATTGCTGGGGAAGGGGTGTTAAACTTAGCATGATAACTGGTCAGTGCTAGCTACAGCACTCCAACTAGGATATCAAAGCAATTTCCAGCCCATTTCAACCAAAACTCATAGAAATACCTGTTGCCTTAAACTACTGACCTTCGTGTACTGCATACAGTGGCACGGTGTCCAGCTATCAATTTTGCAGCTACTGGCGATTGTGAGCTAGAGGTGGAGAAGGAAAGGGAGCTAGTTGGTGGAGGAAAGTGATAGTCTCGTGGTACTGGGTTGAATTGAAGGAAGTGGGGTCTTATATTTGGCATTTGAAAGTGAAAACCATTTTAGTATAGTTCATTTTTTGTAGCTTTATTAGTATTGTTGACAGTGTTGAATTAGTATTTCTGTCAAATTTGCACCTTTTTCTTCAAAGAATATTAACTTATCCATACTTTCGCCACAATAAAATGCCACGTAGCCCGTCTTCAGCCACACACTATACTGAACCACTACCACTGCATCACTTCTGCACATTTACCGTCATACCTCCCATCATAACTTCCCTACCAGTTCCCCACCACAACCTCGTAAGCTCACCCAATTCTCTCACGTGACCTCACTCACCACGAAATTTTCAATAAACAAAACCAAAAACCTCCAAAGAAACCAGTACTTTTGCTGGCACTTTGTCTCTTGTACAGTCATTCCCAGTCTTTAACGCATACCCAGATTCCCCATGGCTTACACATCACCCGCCGTTGTCATCGACAATGGGTCTTACACAACAAAAGCCGGTTTTGCCCTGGAAGACTTGCCGCTGTTGGTGTTCAACACCAACTATCTGGTTGACAACAATACCGGAGCCGTTGTCGTTGGCGACGATGCCATCAACGCTGCCCCCGAAAATGAGGTGATGACGCTCATGGATAACGGGCTCATATACAATTTCGACAATATCGTCCACAACTGGAACTACGTGTATGACAACATCGACAACCAGAACGCCATTGACGCTAAGGAATTTCCGTTGGTATTGACAGAACAGTCTTGGAACACGTCCAAGAACAGACTCACCACCACGCAAATTGCGTTCGAGAACTTGGAAGTGCCTATTTTCTCGCTTGTAAAGACGCCAATCGCACAATTATACAGAGCAGGCCGCTCCACTGGTCTCGTTATTGACATTGGTGGAGCTGTGACCAGTGTCACACCCATTCTCGACGGTATAATCCAGCACAAGTCGCTGTTCCACTCGAAGTTCGCCGGTAACTTCCTCAATCTCCATGTGTTGAACTACTTGGAATCAAAAGCCGCTGTAGAAAACTTACTTCCTCCACAATACCATGGTCCTGCCAGCAGCGAGTCGTTTAAGAACTACTACATCTCACACACTGCTCTTCAAGATTACAAGAGTTTGGCACTCAGCTACCAGCTCAGAGACTACCAACTACCAAACGGCTCTCATATTTCAGTGGCTGATAGCAGAAACTATTTGGAAAACCTCTTCCAGCCAACAGTCAACAAACTTCCAAACATTACGATACCAGAACCAACCATAGATAAACCACACACCCACGGACTCACAAACTTGATTTTCCTCTGCTTGAAGTCGTTGGAAGCAACTTTGCTCCCTACAACTAACGACTCGTCATCTCACAACAAATTGGCCAAGTTCACTGAAATTTTCAAGGACTTGCTTTCCAACATTTTGATTACAGGAGGAACATCTACCGCTAGCGGGCTTCCAGAGTCGATTATAAATGACATCAGAGCCATGACTCAACAGTACTACTCTAATTATCCCTTCTCATATGCCACCTACCCTATCAGACATAGCACAGGTGACTCTAGTGAGATTTGGGATAGGCAGTTTGGTGCCTGGTTGGGAGCTTGCAACTTGGCCAGCATGCTTAACGATAGCAACGCCGAGTCAAACAGCGTGAAGATTGCCTTGGACAACTGGTTCGTGACAAAGGCAGACTACGAGGAGTTGGGAGAAGACTTGATTGTGGAGAAGTTCAAGTAGTGTATTATATGTAGCAGTATTACTAGCAGATAGACAAAATGCAAAATGTTAAACAGATATTTTTGTAAGGAGAGGCTACTACTACTGAAGTGGCACGAGATATAGGTCCTAGCGACGATAGTGTCTCTTTGACCCCTCTTAGTTTACTATTCATAGAGACAACAGGATTGAGCTTATCCTTCTCCAATGCCTCATTTGATCTCCTTCAAACATAAGACTATTGACTTACGTTTCTACACATAAACCGTTCCATAACCAATTTATTTACATTTATTTTAATAACTTAATCTAGAGATTGGAACCCTAGAGTGGTGCTAGTATCACTAGTCATTCGACCAATAATACACCTGTTTTCCAGAACCTAGGTTCTAGTGTAATACTTCGATAGTTCCTCGGGCCCAACACACAAATTCATGTGATATGAAACCCAGAAACTACCACTTAAGCCTTTATTCTATTGTCTTCTAAAAATTAGTGATTAGACGGAATAGATGTCTACTTATGCCTTCCAAGTAACGTACTTGTTGTCGTACTCCGAAGCGGCACCGTGTGCGTTCAAGATCAACTGGACCTTGGCCTCAGTAGCCAACTTGTTGTTGGTCTTCTTGTTGAAGTATTTCAAGACCTCGGTTGGAGTAGGCAAGTACTTTCTGTTGGTTCCGTCGTTACCAGTGATGTAGTCAGCAACCTGCTGGTTGGATGGCAAGCCCATGTGGAATGGATATTGCTTGTAGTCAATACCGAAGTGGGTATCGATCAATGGCAGCTTCAAGGAAGAGGTTTTTGAAGATGGTGAAAGAATATCCTTGACATACTGGTCTGTGACAGTGCTGGGCTCGTTCCAGTGAGGATGTGCTGGGTTCTTGATCTTTTCAATCAACTTGTGGGAAACTCCCTTGACGAAGTCATTCTGAGCAGCAGGGATGTTCATTATGTTGGTGGCAGCAACAAGCTCCAATTCAAGTTGCTTCTTGATGGTGTTCTCGGCACCTCTGTTCAACAACTCGAATGCGGTCTTGAGCGATGAGTATGGCTTGACACTAAATCTGTGAAGAGTGTCCTTGGCGAAAGCCGATCCGTCTTCTTTGAGGTACTTGAGCACATCTTCAAAAGTCTTCTGGGAGAAAGCTTCTTTGATAGTCTTCAATTCCGGAGCAGTGAAAGGGAACACAATGTCACGAGGAATTCTGTTCTCTGTGAACTCCTCAATAGCCTGGTTAACCTGAGCAAAGTACTCGTTGGCGTTGGTGATCACATCAGCCGATGCCGTCTTGTTGTCGTTGATGACAGGAGGCTGCAAGTTGGACAATCTGTTGATCAAGTGTGGGATCTTGTCCGAGTGAACGTAATGGGTTCCGAAACCGGTGAAATAGGCCTCAAAACCGTTCAAGATCTTACCAGTCAAAGCATAGTAGTATCCTATCTTGTCGTCCAACTTTGGAAGGAAAAATGTGGTTCCAACGTCTGGGAAGAAGCCGATGTCCATTTCTGGCATGGCTAACTTGGTCTTCTCGGTGACAATTCTGAATGGAGCATGAACAGAGAGTCCGACACCTCCTCCCATGGTGATTCCATCCATAATGGCGACATACGGCTTAGGGTAAGTACCAATGACGTAGTTCAAGTTGTATTCCTTCTGGAAGAAGTCGCTAGCATACCCAGGGTTGCCCTTGATGATCTCAGAGGCACAGGCAGCGACGTCGCCTCCAGCACACAAGCCCTTGGGCGAGTTGGAGGTCAAAATGATCACGTTGTTGGATGACGACTTCGAGTACTCAAGTAACCTCGGTGTGATCAACTCCACCATCTCGGTGTTCAACGAGTTCAACTTGGCCGGTCTGTTCAAGGTGACCAAGCGGGCGGCGTTCTTGTTGGAGAAGAGAACCACGTCTTCAGCGTGGCCGGATTTGGTCTCGACTGCTCCAGCAGCAGCGTTGGTGGAGAAGTTTGCGGACGACGATGCCATTCTTGCAATAGAGGTACGAAGACTGCTGTGGTGGGAGACTAGTCTGGTGACGTTCGCTCTCAACATGGTAAAAAAGAAAACAAAAAAACTCGCTCACCACGAAAACACTCCGATTATCTGGGGTTATATACCTTTACAAAAACTGGAGAGGGGATATGTGTTCCACATCCACGGAATTAGACGTCTCCTTAGCCTGGGTGTTAGGCAGTGAAGGAGATGGAAAATCCTGTGAGATATTGGGCACGTGATACGGGTCATGTGGCAGGTGTGGTTAGTGGTTGATGCTATTGGCCATGACGTGGGGAGGGAGAAGGAACAGCATATAGGGCATTGGGGGCTGTGGTATGGGGAAAACGGGTGAAAATGGCTCGTGGCGGATATCTGATTGTGGTCGAGGTGTTAAAAGTGCCTTTTATCCCTGGAAAGTGGGTTTTTGGTGGGCTCTTCTGTTAGAGTGTTCTGTGGTGGTGCACTGTGGAGGACTGGAGTGTGAGTAAATCTGGTCCACGGCTAATTGAGAGTGTGCGACTGGAGTTTAGATAGCGAGAGAAAGCGAAAGAGTGAGAGAATGTGAGGCAGAGGGTCCGAGTGAGGGGGCGGGGTACGACCCCGGAAATCGAGCCCCAGATTATGCTGTGGTGTATGGTGTGTGCTGGTGGAGATGCTGTGGTAGTGGAAATGCTGTAGTAGTAGAGATACTACAGTGAGAGGGGTGGCATATAGTGCTGCGAATCAATGGTTGCAATAGTTGCTAGAGTTGCAAATGATAGTTGACAGGGGTTCAGTGTTGGGATTATGTTAGTGTTGGGTTATGATTCTGGTGATGGTCTTGTGTCCCAGCTTCCCAAACGATTTTGATATCAGTTGGTGGTCTTAGATCTTACATAGCCTGTCCATTGAGTCTTCTTCACCACTCTATACAATTGGTATTTGTAACAACCGCTGTTACTGTAGTTGTCCATGTTATCATACTGTTTATTTACATTTCCTATCATACATAACCAACCATATAACCCTTAAACAGAGCTGCAATATCCAGCAGCCACGCATAAATTCTCATCTATATATCAAACCAAACTGTACTGGTTGATGAGATAGCATTCCTCTCGCTTGTCCTCCTCCACTGGCTGCAGAACACCCTTGTACGTCGCAGGATGTTTAGGCAATTGGTACTGGTAAAAGATACCAGTCTGGTACGAGGCAAGCAAAATCAACTGATTATTGAATCCAATTTCTACTCTATTCTTGCCTCCGCCAATAGTCTCTGGTTGTCCAGGATGATGGTGAGGAGGAGTATACTCAGGCAACTTTATATAAGCAAATGACCGCTTTGGTGGTTCCCAGATCAAGTTCTCGAAGTAATCCTTATATGGCAATTTTTTGATGAGTGACTTGGTGTACTGGTTGTTGATCAATTTACTCGTATTCTTAAGATTGGAGAAACTAAAGTACGACGACTTGCCCAGACCCTTATCCTCCGGTTCAGGAGCTGGTTTGGAAATGAGCAAGTTCGCCAAGTTCTCATTGAGGTCCTCCGAAGATTTGCTGCTTTCTCCTTCTACATCACTATCGTGGTCATTTGCTTCATAATCATCGTCGTTGCCGTCATCTGAATTAGTAGGCGAGTTAGAGTCCTTCTCGTTCAATTTAAAAAAGTGGATAGTATTACTCTCCGAACCACAGCCAAGTATCAGATTGTCCGAATTGAAACTCAATGCATTGATCTTTGCAATATTGTGGCCCCTTCTCAAATTAAGCACCAGAGAGATCGTCAATTTCTCTTCATTGAAACTACTTTTATTAATCTGGAATACCCTTATGATCGTACCTTTGGATGAAGCAGTGGCAATTTTGGTGTTGTCGTTGGATATGGTAATCTTGGCTATTCTTGAGTTATGTGCCTTGAAGATTAAGCGAGGGTGCAACTGAATTGTATCGTAAACTACCACCCAGCCATTACTGTCCTTTTTCAAGTCATCCAAGCTGATATGACCTTTCTTGTGTAGATGATGGGAAGAGTCTTTGTGTGTGTAGACCACCAAGTGCTCAAGTGAGTTTGAGTTTATGGCCGAGTCACTAGGTTTCAATAGAGGCGTCGAAGGTTGAGAACCCTTTCTTGATGGAGCTGCGGAGCTGTTTTCTTTATTGAATAAATCTGTTTGGTCATTAATGGCAGAAATTGGAAGCACCAAAAGTGACGCATCATCTGCACTCAAGTCGCCGATGAGTTCATTGAACGTTGGTGTCTCTTCGCTATCATTATGAGTGGACCCAAAGGAGGTACTGGAACCAGTGTTGGCACTAAGAGTAGTTGAATTATGAACACTATTGTTGGATTCCTCGTTTAAGTACGAGTTAATTTCCAATACCTTGATCAACCGCACACAGCTGAGGTCGTAGATGTAAATTTGCCCTATTTCCAAGAACACAAGCAATCTCTTTCTATTGAGCTTGATATTGATTATATTTGAAGGGAACGACAACTCACAGATTTTCAAGTTCTGCTTCAAGTTGTAGATTTTTAATAGTCTGTTGCCCAATTTGCTGTTTGACTGAGGAACTATGATGGTTAGGGATGTGGAAAACAACATCTTCAAGTACGCTGTTGGCGACTTCTCTTCATCGTGGCTAGGGTCCAAACTGATGATGTTATTCTTGATGCTATTTCTGCGGCTCAGAGAGCCTCCGGATCCGGCGCTACTGTCTTCTATTGAGTTTGAGAGCGTTTTCTTGATGGTTCCTTGCGCCGACGAGTAGAACTGGCCAAACGGCTCACAATTGAAGATTCGGTGGTACGAACATGTGGAAATGGATATACACGAGTAGTCCTGGTTAAACGTTAAATCATTAATGACCACCATGACGATAAGGAGAGCCCGGTTTTGCGGCTGTCACTTAGCTTGTATCTGAGGTGAGTACTGTTCTACTTTGCTTCTCTGCTTGCTAAGTAAAACACGTCCTATGCACCATACACTGCACTGCCAGATAAAGAACAGTCACCCATTCATTTACAGCCATCAGTCATTAACACAACTGAGATAAATGATAGGGTGCTGGCTCCTGCATGGCGGGTCAATTGAAAGGTGTCAGGATTCGCGATGTTGCGGGGCACGTGATGGCGGGGTGATAACTGTGGGGGAGAGTAGGAGAGAGCAGGAGAGAGTAGGAGAGGGAAGCGTATTTTGGTAGAGAGTGTTGTGAGGTAGAAAGTGTGTAGTATGGTGGAGCAAGCGTTGTATGTTGGTATGTGTGGTAGAAGTTGGGTAGGAGGCTGCAATGTGGTAAGAGTTGGCGAGAAGTTGGTGAGAAATACTGTTGGTTACTAGGGGAATTCTTGCGGATGTGATGAGTGAGTAATTCGAGACTGCGATTCGTGTAGGTGTGAATGTAGGGTGTTAGTGAATGTATTTTATGTGTAATGTATGGAGTGAGACAACTTATGCATTTATGTATTTATGTATATGTATTTACTGTGTGTACGTAATTATAGTCAAGTAATGTATGAATATAGCCAGTATACGTGTTTATTCTGTGTCTTTCACTTCATCTTCCGAGATATGTGTTTTCAATGTAAGTAATGTAAGTAATCTACGTAAATATGTAATTGCGTGTAATTAAAAGAAACTGTAGGTTTGCTATGTGAATATCGTATATGGTAATTGTATATCATTTAGGTGTATGCAGTTGTAGGTTGGTTATTACAGTCATATATGAAATGATTGTATAATGATTGTATATAGTATGATCTGTTAGTGCATATGTAGCATTAGACTTAGTTTTGCAGAAAATCCGAATACTACGTAGTATGTATATAATTACAATATAAATTAGAGGCACTCTCTTCTGTACGTGATCGTATTATGTAATGATTACTGGAACCGTAATTAAGCATAATAGCTGATAATGTTGCTCTGTTGATAGGGTAAAATCTTCTGATATTCGTATATCGTGAGAGAGACTAAAGCTGCTATTAAGACGTCTGTTGTGACGGTCCCAAAAATGGCTGCGAATGACTTGCAATCGCAACTCAGATAAGCCATCTCAGTTGGTACGCTGAAGAGCCCACTGCAGAAGTGGATTTCATCCACTTGAAATGAAAGCTTTTCCAGATCCTTATTCTCTACAACTAATATCCCTCTAAATGATCGCTTCAACGGAAACGATCCACATGCTACACTCAATTTATATCGCTGTTCTCTCTCGTGTTATTCTATCATATACATAGAGAAATCCTGTAACTATTAGCAGCATCATGTATAAACATAAGAATCGTATGGATTCCTTCTTCTCACTTCGTTGTCTCCTCACAAACTAGTCACCTTCTTCGTTTTTCACTTCCTCTACTTGCCAGCGATCTTTACTCTTCCACCTCCTCGAGAATCACCTTACGCTTTTGAGTAGTACCCTCGCTAGCCTTGGCACCACTGGAGCTGGTTCCGTTGCTACCAACTTCAACAGCCTTAACATCTTCACCCGAGCTGCTCTTCTTCGTCTTCTTGGTCTTCTTAGGCTCCTCCCATCCGTACAATGGCTGGAAACTCTCAAGAACTCCACAGTCCTCGAACAAGTTAGGAAACAACCAAAATGGTTTGGGCAATGCTACCAACGAGATCACGTATATAATCAATCTGATGATGGCAATCAAGAAAAAGAGACCCAAAAATCCCAATGCAGCCATCGACAAATACCACACACCTCTCTTCATGAATGCTGGCCACAATGGGAACAAAATCACTGTGAAAACACCAGCAATAGCCAATATACTGTACAACAAGATGAATGGATTAGGCTTGCTGTATAACCATCCGAAGTACGCATCCGGGTCCACATGTGCTTTTTCGATTCTCTTCAATGTAGGCTTTGTCTTGTTGGGAGTCCATCCTCTGACTGCCTTAATCTCGGCGTAGTGCAACTTCTGCACTGGAAGAATCAACTGGTTCTGGATCAACAACACCAACACTCTCTGGGCCTCGGACTCGTTGTTGATAGGAACCAACCCGTTCTTGGGGTTTTTCTGCTTGTTTTTGTAGTCGTCACTGAGCAATGCCCTGACCAATCTTTTGTATCTGAAGAAATCGAGATCTCTTTCGTTATTTATCAACCCGGTTCTTTGCTTCAAGATGGGGTTCTGAAACAAGTACGACGCTAAGTTAAGCGCAGCTGGTGTTCTCTGACTGGAGGTCTGAATGGGGAACGATCCCTGTTCCGCTGGTTGTGCCATTGTGTTCCTGTGCTATAAATTTGCTACGAGCACTCTACAAGTATATAGTATATAGATCCAGCTTCAACTCTTGCAATGCCCTATCGGAAACTCTCAAACACCACACACTAAACAAGGAGAACTACCGTCTCTTAACATAACGAA
The DNA here is from genome assembly GCA_030572575.1 of Scheffersomyces insectosa. NCBI lineage: Eukaryota > Fungi > Ascomycota > Pichiomycetes > Serinales > Debaryomycetaceae > Scheffersomyces > Scheffersomyces insectosa. Next base: position 186,279 of record JAJMAO010000007.1, read on the forward strand.
TTCGAGTTGTTGAAAATTTCATTAACGTGTTCAGAGCTGTGTGCAGGAGAGTGGAACCTGTTTGTGATTTTGCATCAATTGGTGGAGGGGATATGGTGGTAGTGGTGGAGGTTAGGTGATACGATGGTAGAGTGACGGAGGTGGGTGTTATTGGGGCGTGTTGGTTAGAATGAATGGGAATTCCAGCGAGAAGTTGAGGATTTTTTTGGGTGAGTTTGGTGGTGGATGTACGCTCATGATTTAGTTAAGCTTTGTTAGAGTCAGTGGCTACTATTATGCCGAGTCTACTACTGAAGGGTTCACTCGTACTTGAGCAACAAATGTGGAAAACGAAGAAGGCTATTGCAGTAAATTCACCCCACAGCTTCATCAAGTAAAAGACTAATTGGGAAAATCCTCGGTGCCTCCATAACCGAGTCCATTGAATCTGCAACACTCACCATATTCGCGATCGTTTCTACGTTACACTACAAATACTAGTTACTAAAATAATACCATTAATAAATATGTAGAAACATAGATGCTAACAATAAACAAAAGTATTCTGGAGGGATATGCGTGCTCGTCTATTTGTGGATATCCTCTATTAAGAGCACACTTGGCTTCGTCCACTGGCCCTCTAACTGGATTTGTCAACCGACAACCCAGCTCCTATCGAAGCCCGAACTTTTAACCTGGACCATTGTTTTATATCTCAGACACAAAGTCTAGAGCTCAAGACCCAGTCCAACCCTCCCCTACTCTGTGTATTGTCTACGGAACGTCGAAGGCATAGCCTGTCCACGCACAATGAATTGATGCAGCGGGAAAACTAATGTACAAGTGGTTTACACGGCCAAAGACCGCAATGACTGTCGAAACAACTGCTAGAACTGCTGCGACTCTTACAACTCAGAGTTGTCCAAGAAGAAGTAGTTACCGTTAAGCTTCTGCTCCTTATCCATCTGGGATCCTAACTTGTTGATTCTAGGTCTGAACGAGTTAGGGTCTCTTCTGAAGGTAACATTCAAGTTCTTCAAGAATCTGTTACAACCAGTCAACAAAGACTCTGGGGTCTTGGCAATGGCATCAACAGATGGCTTACCTTCGAATACAATGACTCTGTCGGCCAAGTAAGTGGCCATGATGAAATCGTGCTCGACGATGAAAGCTGTCTTCTTGGCGTGAAGAATAAATCTTCTGATGACCTTGGAACAAATAATACGCTGTTCGGAATCCAAGTAAGCAGATGGCTCATCGATCAAGTAAAGATCAGCTGGAATACCTAAAGCCAAAACAATAGCAACTCTTTGCAACTCACCACCAGACAAGGTTTGGACTTCGTTATCAATGATGTCTTCAATCTTCAATGGCTTAACGACATCCGATTGGAATTGTGGGTGGAGGAAAGAAGCTCTGATCTTCTTGAAGAAAAGCTGTCTGACAGTACCAGCGAATCTTGGTGCGATCTTTTGTGGCTTCATGGAAACGTTCAACTTTGGAATTTCAGTTCCATCATTTGGAGCAATGGCACCGGCCAAAAGCTTACAGAAAGTAGTCTTACCGGTACCGTTTTCACCCATCATGACCAAGATTTCGGAGTTGGTGAAGTCACCACCTTCGACCTTCAAGTGGAAATCACCTTGGGTCTTGTGCATTGTTGGGTAGGCCAAGGCGTGGGATTTGTCCAAAATTAAACCATCGGCAGCGTCAGCTAATCTGAATTGCAACGATTCAGTTCTGAATCTCATGTTCTCGGTAGGAATGTGACCGTCCAAGAAAATGTTGATACCTTCTCTGACGGAAGAAGGAAGAGTAACTACACCGTAAACGGATGGAGCACCGTACAAAATACAGATGAAATCCGACAAGTAGTCAAGGACAGACAAATCGTGCTCAACACAGATGATGTAAGTAGTAGGACCAAGTAAAGATCTGATGATTTCAGCAGCTCTCAATCTCTGCTTGACATCCAAATACGAGGATGGCTCATCGAACATGTAGACGTTGGCATCCTGAACACAGGTCATACCAAGTGCAAATCTTTGCAACTCACCACCTGACAAGTTCTCAACCTCTCTTTTAAGGACGTTCTTCAATTCCAAGACCTTGATGATGTAATCGTAAGCTTCTGGTCTCTCCAATTTAGCCTTCAAGATACCTTCGACTTCCTTGACCTTAGCCTTGGCCAAAGCTCTAGGGATGTTGTCAACGTACTGTGGCTTGATGATAGCCTTGATGTTATCTTCTAAAACCTTAGTGAAGTAGTTCTGGAGTTCAGAACCTCTGAAGTGTCTCAAGATCTCTTCCCAGTCTGGTGGGTCATCGTATCTACCCAAGTTTGGCTTTTGCTTACCGGCCAAGATCTTCAAAGCAGTTGATTTACCGATACCGTTGGTACCGACCAATCCCAAAACTTGACCTGGACGTGGAGTAGGCAATCTGTGCAACTTGAAAGAGTTGGCAGAGTATCTGTGGGTGGTTTCGTTCTCCAAGTTGGTTGGCAAGTTGATGATCTGAATAGCATCGAATGGACACTTCTTGACACAGATACCACAACCGATACACAAGTTTTCGGAGATGAAGGCGATCTTGGATGTTGGGGTTACCTCAATACACAATTTTCCTGTTTTCACTACGGGACATCCTTTACGGCACTCTTGTCTACACTTCTTAGGCTTACACCTGTCGGTAGAGACAATGGCGATTCTCGTGTTCTTGTCACTCATTGTTGATTTTTTCGCGCTGAAAGGGGTTGCTTCTCAATGGGGATGTGGTTAGGGCAACACAGACGGGCGCAATAGCAATATCACAAGTTAACAACGATGTGGAACGGGTAGTAACAGTCGAATGGTGGGTTGTTCTTGTGTTGTAAATTTTTTTCAGTAGTGTATTTTATTTTTTGCGTTCTGATGAGAAACGTTAGTGCTGGAGTTTACGCTTGGCGGAGCCAGAATGGGTGGGAGATGGAAGAAAGAGTGCGTAGATGTGGGACCATTACTAAACGGGCAGTTTTCATTGGAAGACGAGAGACGCCGTGGATTGGGAGCGAGATGGGCTGTAGACGCCGAGAAAAGGGTCATATAGGGTCAAAAGGGCGTGATATTGGGTTTGAGCGCATATTTGGAGTCTCTTAATGCCATTTTCACCAGAATACCTCGCCTTTGTTCTACAATTGCAGCTCGTACGTAGACAGCGACAACTGCAGCTGAAGTGGTTATCGCTGTGACTGTATACTACGAGGAGTTCTCTTTGCTGACATTTTTTTGAGGGGTGGTTATATAGAGGACGTGTTTGTTTTCTCGTCTCCTGCAGTTAAACAAACAACAAAGAAGAAGAGAGAACGAGAGAACGAGCCAATATCACATCACATGACTCTTTCTGTCCCTTTGTCTCTCTTCTTTTTTCTTTGTTCTCCTTCTACTGCATCCGGGTAATACTCTCCAGCGTGCCTCTACCACCGCCTCACATCCTCCTATTGGCCCGCGAGCACCCTTCGGGTTCTGGCCACCGCACGACCCCCGAACAATCAACCTCCCACTTAAAAAATCCACTCACATTTTCTTTATCCCTTTCTCTTTTGTATTCCGTATAGTAATTGCCCATTAGTGGTAGATGTGGGGAGAAAGACGTGTCGAAGTGGTGAGATCCACTCGTAGGTGCTGGCTGAACCAGTACGGCCAGTGCTGGGCCGTGTCGTGGACTCCTTGTTGGTGATTGCTCTTGTCCAATGGCAGTGTATTGACACCGTGTTGTTCGTGGCTGGCGAGTTAATGGGGGTTGGGGTCGATCGGGCCAAATGGGTTGGGATGTCGAATGAAGTCTGTGTTTTGTCACTGACCATTCGGGCAAATACGTCTCAACCAACAGCAGGCTTCCACCCAAAAGCCTCCGTAGTCTGATTGGATTGTGCATTCGTCGTGCCGTAGCCATGCTAACTCAGACTTGACTCCCGGATGCATTCACCACTTTGAGATCTGACATCTTACTACATGCGGGGGATGCAACTGATTTTGGCTGCAACTTTCGATCTTTCGGCGTATCGATGCGGAAAGCCCTCCACACCCATAATCGGCCCCTCAGAGTAATTCTATAGAGCTCTGGTCCACTGTAGTGGCCACTTTCTTCCTCTATCGTTGGCTGCAAAATGCTGCTTGACCATCAGATTTTCATCTAATGCTGGTTTGCTGCACTTCTCACTATCCTTTCAGCCTCTACCCTCCAATTCTATCCTGAATTTATGTCTCTGACCTATAACCACTATGCGTAACTCTCTCCAGTAACTATAGCAATAGACTACAACGAATCTCACCCAAACCACTCTCAAACCCAAGCTACTTCACCCTAACGCTCTGCAACCCGTTTCTAACCCATTCCATGCCGCTGCCATCCATCTTGTACCTGATTTTCACGATGTCGTCGTCGCTGTCGTCGGCGCCCACCAAATTTTCAATCGCCAGATTTTCTCGTTGACTTCAAAAACGGAATTTTCGTTTTTGGAGCACGGAAGCTTCAGCGGTACCACCACAGAACAGTACTGTTTAGTGTTGTATATACTTGAAATAGGTGTATAAAGTGGATACAGCCGGTAAAAGACGTCTGGTCTACATAGTGACGGATTTTGTCGTTTAGTAGCAGCTTTTGTACTGGGATTTACTGGACTTGTTAGGCGCTTTGGTGAATTCCAGTGTTTGATCCATCAGCATAAAGAAGACAGAGAAAGATTCGGATAAAGTCTACACAGACACCGATAAATCGTGTTTTAAGAACAAGTCAGCCGTCGTTGCATACCTCTAAGGCTATCTGAAGAGCTTGACGCCAATCGACCCGAATTTGTGTCGTCTGCTGCTTAGCATATCACAATCGTTAGTGTGTTAAAGGTTATTGTCGAGGCATAAATTCAAGAGAACCAAAAAAAGCACTAAAAGTATTTACAACTTTGGAATTGCTTAGAACATCTTCTAAGTACTACCACAAGACATCGATATTACCCATTGGTTGAAAACTAGCACAAACTAACTGTGACTAATAGCACTGTACCGCTGCATCGTCGCCATGGTCTTGTACATACCAGAAGAAGCTTCACTTAACCCAGAGCTCTACGGACTCAGGCGGTCACGCAGAGAAAGAAGAGGTCCAGCCATAGTGGAGAGCGAAAGCGAGGAGGAAGTAGCTCCAAAGAGAAAGAAGAAGAAGGTCGCTGCCGAAGCATACAACTCGGAAGAGGAGTTGGAGAACTCCGAGGATGACGCCAATTCTGACGCTGACTCCGAAGACGGCGAGTTCTACGATACCGCCGCAGACGAAAAGAAGAAGAAGAGCAAAAGAAGAGTTGCCACTAGCAGCAAGGGTTCCAAGAAGAAAAATACCAAGAGAGCTGCCAGTGAACCAGAAGTTCCCGCTGAAATCAGATTCTCTTCTCGTAACAACCGTCAAATCAACTACACCGTCGATTACGACGACGATGATTTACTTGAATCAGAGCAGGAGCTCGACGAGAATGATGAAGACGCAAATGGCGACTACTACTATTACCAGCAAGCCAACGAACCCGAAAATGAACGTGGAATCGACTTGGTAATGGACCATGAGTTAAATAAAGACAATGCCGAAAAGACCGGTGACCCTAAACTTGACTATCTCTTCAAAATAAAGTGGACAGACCAATCGCATCTTCATAACACTTGGGAGAGTTGGCTGGCCTTGAAGGACTTCAAAGGGTTCAGAAAGGTCGAGAACTACATCAAGCAATTTATAATATATGATCAAGACATCAGATCAGATCCATTGACTACCAGAGAAGACATAGAGGCAATGGATATTGATAAGGAAAGAAAGAGAGATGAACAAGAAGAGTACACTAACGTCGAAAGAATTGTCGACTCCGAAAGAATTGAAACAGAGAACGGGGAAACCAAGCTTCAATACTATTGTAAATGGCGTAGACTATACTATGATGAGTGTACCTGGGAAGACGCTGAGGAAATCGCAAGAATAGCACCCGAGCAAGTGACGAAGTACCAACAAAGACTCAAGCTGAAGATTTTACCTAATTTGTCAGCCAACTATCCATTATCTCAACGTCCTAGATTTGAAAAGTTGGTAAAACAGCCAGTTTTCATCAAAAATGGAGAACTCAGAGACTTCCAGTTGACTGGTTTAAACTGGATGGCTTTCTTGTGGTCTAGAAATGAGAATGGTATCTTAGCCGATGAGATGGGTCTCGGTAAAACTGTGCAAACCGTCTCATTCCTCTCGTGGTTGATCTATGCTAGAAGACAGAATGGTCCACATTTGGTTGTTGTACCATTGCTGACAATACCAGCTTGGCAAGAGACCTTTGAGAAATGGTCTCCCGATGTGAACTGTGTATACTATTTGGGTAACACAGAAGCCAGAAAGACGATCAGAGACTACGAATGGTATGCAGCAAATAATAAACCTAAGTTCAACATTTTGCTTACCACCTACGAGTATATTTTAAAGGATAAGAATGAGCTAGGCTCTATCAAGTGGCAGTTCTTGGCTGTTGATGAAGCTCATAGATTAAAGAATGCCGACTCATCGTTATATGAGTCCCTTGTGAGCTTCAAGGTTTCCAATAGATTATTGATCACGGGTACACCATTGCAGAACAACATCAAGGAATTGGCTGCTTTATGCAATTTCTTAATGCCTGGAAAGTTTAGCATTGAGCAAGAAATCGACTTTGAGACACCGGATGAGGAGCAAGAGCTATACATCAAAGACTTACAGAAAAAGATTCAACCGTTTATCTTACGTAGATTGAAGAAAGACGTGGAAAAGTCCCTTCCGCTGAAATCGGAAAGAATCTTAAGAGTGGAGTTATCCGATATTCAAACCGATTATTACAAGAACATCATTACGAAGAACTACTCTGCCTTGAACGCAGGAAATAAGGGCGCTCAAATATCCTTGTTAAATGTTATGAGTGAATTGAAGAAAGCGTCCAACCATCCATACCTTTTTGATGGAGCCGAAGCTAGAGTTCTTGCCAAGGCGGGTTCTAACTCAAGGGACAACATTCTCAGAGGTATGATCATGTCATCTGGTAAGATGGTCTTGTTCGAGCAGTTGTTGACCAGATTGAAGAAGGAAGGTCACAGAGTTTTAGTGTTCTCTCAAATGGTTAGGATGCTTGATATTTTAGGCGACTACATGTCGATTAAGGGTTATCAATTCCAGCGTTTGGATGGTGGTATACCATCGGCACAAAGAAGAATTTCTATCGACCATTTCAACGCTCCAGACTCCAAAGATTTTGCTTTCTTATTATCTACCAGAGCAGGTGGTTTGGGTATTAATTTGATGACAGCAGACACCGTCGTCATTTTTGACTCCGATTGGAATCCACAAGCTGATTTACAGGCCATGGCTAGAGCTCACAGAATTGGGCAAAAGAATCATGTTTCCGTATACAGATTTGTCAGTAAGGATACGGTTGAAGAACAGATCTTGGAAAGAGCAAGAAAAAAGATGATTTTAGAGTATGCCATTATCTCTTTAGGTATTACCGATCCTAATTCTAAGAAAACAAAGACCGAACCCTCATCTGGAGAGTTGAGTCAGATCTTGAAGTTTGGTGCTGGTAATATGTTCAAGGCAAACGATAACCAAAAGAAATTGGAGGATTTGAACTTAGATGATGTCTTGAATCATGCTGAAGATCATGTAACTACCCCCGACCTTGGGGAATCCAACTTGGGATCTGAGGAGTTCTTGAAACAATTCGAAGTTACTGATTACAAGGCCGATGTTGAGTGGGACGATATCATTCCACAAGAGGAATTGGCTAAGTTGAAGGATGATGAGAAGAAGAGAGCAGACGAAGAATACTTGAAAGAACAGATTGCCATGTACTCGCGTAGGAAGGCAGCTGTTCGTAAGTTCGAAAATGGCTCGGTGGCTGTCAGCGAAAATGAAGACGAAGATGAGGACTCTTCACTGGGAAGAGCTCCAAGAAGAAGAGCCCACGCAGGTGATCATCAACTTTCAGAGAAGGAGATCAGAGGTATCTACAGATCTATTTTGAGACTTGGAGATTTGACAGGTAAGTGGGAGCAATTGGTCGAAGAAGGTAGTATCACTAACAAAAACCCGGTACTTATAAAACATGCTTACAATGAGATCATCAACACATCAAAACAATTGGTGAAGGAAGAAGAAATCAGAAGAAATGCTGTCTTGGCGGAGTTGGAAAGAAAGGCCATTGAACTGAAAGAAAAAGGAATTGTCAACCCTGATGAAAACCCTACAGCTTTGTGGATTGCCAAGAAGAAAGAAAAGAAGGCTGTACTCTTTGAGTACCAGGGTGTGAAAAACATCAATGCTGAATTGGTCTTACATAGACCAGTAGACATGAAGATGCTTGAAGCGTTGATACCAAAGGATAGTCCTACGTCCCTAGAACTTCCACGTCATCCAAAGCTGGTATCTGCTTGGTCGTGTGAATGGTCTGAGAAGGATGATGCCATGTTGTTGGTCGGTGTTTATAAGTTCGGGTATGGTTCTTGGGTACAAATTAGAGACGATCCAGTTTTAGGCTTACAGAACAAGTTGTTTTTGGAAAGTACGAACCCTAAGGACGTTGTTGTGAATGAAGAAAAGTCTGCCAAGAAGGTCCCAGGTTCTGTACACTTGGGTAGAAGAGTTGATTATTTGTTTTCGTTGTTGAACGAGGACGAGCATTCGAATGGAAATGCTTCTACACCATCTTCCAGTGGTAGCATCAAAAAGAAAATCATTAGGAAGCCCAAGACCGAGACGCCAGTTCCGGCTCCTGGAAAGATCAAGAAGGCAGTTAAGTCTCAGTCACCAGAGGTCAATCTCAAAACAAGTAAGACCAAGAAATTACTTCATAAGAATTCTCCTGCCATCTCCAACAATAATTCGCCTCAATTGGATAACCATCACCACCTGCACCTGCACCATAAAGAAGACAAGGATCTCGAGTATGAGAGCATGGACGAGGGCCACTGTAAGGTGACTTTGAAGCCAGTGTCCAAGTCATTGATGAGATTGCACAAGGGAAATAGGGGCCTTGAGAAGCACGAATGGGCCAATATTTTGAAAAAGGAGTTGCTTACTGTTGGTGACTATATCGATACGGTAGTTTCAAAGAAGGGTCCAGAGAGCAAGAAGTTGCACAAGCACTTGTGGTCGTATGCCGCACTCTATTGGCCAGCAAAGGTGCCTAGCCGCAAGATCTGTGATATGTACAATAGGTTGAAGACAAAGCCAGCAGACTCGACCAAATGAGGGTCGTAGATAGTAAAATCAGAGAATGTGAGAACAGAGTACGATAATTTAAGTATTCAGTAATAATATGTACAGTATGAAATAGAGTCTGATATGTAGCATAGGCGCGATGAAACTGTGGATTTTAAAGAGCAGTAAAGCAGGTTAAGAAAGAAAACAAGAGTTAAGTAATTGCTGCAAAATTAACTATCTAAATTTGTAGTGCACAAGAGTGTTGGCTGTAACCGCAATACAACAATGCTAGGGATATGGAGTCTTTCGGTAAAATTACGGCCTAGTCAATGCTGATATGAGGCGATGTACGGATTCCTCCTTCTCGAGGGGCCATTGGTCTGACTTCTGCTCCGATCCGATCGTCTCACTAAATGGATTTCGCACCTAATCATTGCACTCCCCAACTTCACTTTCTGTGAATTCTCTTGTTGAACACACTAAAGACTCCAGTTTTTATGTGTCTACAGTAACTGAAATTACTTTGCAAAACCAACAAATGAAATGGATACCCAGTTCCAACCAAAAAAAACCAAATTCCCCATTTCTTTCCCACAACTATAATTCCTCTCCCTACTATTTTAATCACTTTCTACACGCGCTAACAATTTCCCCCACGACTGTTTTTCATCACTTCGTCTCCGATCGTCTCATCGTCGTCAACGGTTTCCTACACATAAATGGAATCTCTGCCTCATTTTTCATTTTACCTAATTTTCTCTCCGTTCAATTTTCTCTGTTCATTTTTCTCAGTTTGTTTCCTCTCATTTACACACGCATTCATTGATTTCGCACTGATTTCGCACTGATATCGCACTGATTTTGCTCTGATTTCGTTCTCACTATAAACAGTCTCTCACTACGCTTCTCACACTCACTCACGCTGTCTCTTAACAGTACTTACATTACTTACATTACTTACACGCATACATACACTCATAGTCCCTTACTCCCATGCTCTCACTCGTCCACCACCCACACGCATTTTTTCTTCCTCTTTCTATCAAACAATCCACGCTTTGTAACTCACTCACCCACTCACTCTCCAAATCTGTAGTCTCCCCAAGTCCGGGTAACCCACTCATCTACCCGCTCTTGCAAAATTTTCATTTTTTGTTAAAAACTATTTTTGCTGTGATTAAATCAACCCGTCTTATCATCCTGTTCATCTCGCCATCAGTACCTTGTATTAGCCTGCTAATCCTCCCCGTATATCAGAAAACCCCAAAAAAAATCTAAAACCATGTCTGCCGCTGATGCCGCCCAGCTCCAAGAGTCCTTGGACAAGTTGTCCCTTGACTCCACCACTGCCGCTGAAGAGTCCACTGCTCCAGCCCCAGCCGCTGGCGACAACGACGACCAGACCGACGCCGCCAACGTCGCCGACAACTCGGCCTCGTTGTACGTCGGTGAGTTGAACACCACTGTCAACGAAGCCACTCTTTTCGAGATCTTCTCCCCATTGGGTCAAGTCTCTTCTATCAGAGTGTGCAGAGATGCTGTGTCCAAGAAGTCGCTTGGTTACGCTTACGTCAACTACCACAAGTTTGACGACGGAGAGAAGGCCATTGAGGAGTTGAACTACACTCTCATTGAAGGCCGTCCTTGCCGTATCATGTGGTCCCAAAGAGACCCATCCGCCAGAAGATCTGGTGACGGTAACATTTTCATTAAGAACTTGCACCCAGCCATCGACAACAAGGCTTTGCACGATACCTTCTCTGCTTTCGGTAAGATCTTGTCTTGTAAGGTTGCCACTGACGATATGGGTCAATCCAAGTGCTTCGGTTTCGTTCACTACGAAACCGCTGAAGCCGCCAATGCTGCTATCGAGAACGTTAACGGTATGCTCTTGAACGACCGTGAAGTCTACGTTGGAAAGCACATCTCCAAGAAGGACCGTGAATCCAAGTTCGAAGAGATCAAGGCTAACTTCACTAACATCTACGTTAAGAACATTGACTTGGACTACACTGAGGAGGACTTCAAGGGTCTTTTCGTTCCATACGGTGCCATCACTTCCATTTACTTGGAGAAGGATGTCGAGGGTAAGTCTAAGGGCTTTGGATTCGTCAACTACGAATCCCACGAGGCTGCTGTCAAGGCTGTCGAGGAGTTGAACGACAAGGAGATCAACGGCCAAAAGATCTACGTTGGTAGAGCTCAAAAGAAGAGAGAGAGAATGGAAGAATTGAAGAAACAATACGAGAACACCCGTTTGGAGAAGTTGTCCAAGTACCAAGGTGTTAACTTGTTCATCAAGAACTTGGACGACACCATTGACTCCGAGAAGCTTGAGGAAGAATTCAAGCCTTTCGGTACCATCACCTCTGCCAGAGTTATGGTTGACGAGACCGGTAAATCTAAGGGTTTCGGTTTCGTTTGTTTCTCTTCTCCAGAAGAGGCCACCAAGGCTATCACTGAGATGAACCAACGTATGGTTTTCGGTAAGCCATTGTACGTTGCCTTGGCCCAAAGAAAGGACGTCAGACGTTCTCAATTGGAGCAACAAATCCAGGCCAGAAACCAAATGAGAATGCAAAATGCTGCCGCCACCGGTGGTATTCCAGGTCAATTCATTCCTCCAATGTTCTACGGTCAACAAGGTTTCTTCCCACCAAACGGTAGAGGAAATGCCCCATTCCCAGGTCCAAACCCTCAAATGATCATGAGAAGAGGTCAACCTTTCGCTGGTCCAGAGCAATGGCCAAGACCTGGTCCTAACGGCCAGCCAGTTCCAGTTTACGGTATCCCACCACAAGGATACCCAGACTTCAACAACGGTCAAAACATCCGTCAACAAAGAGGCGGTTACTACCCAAACAACAACCGTAACCAAAACAAGGGTCGTCAACAAAGAGACTTGGCTGCCATCATTGCTTCTGCTCCACCAGACCAACAAAAGAGAATCTTGGGTGAAGAATTGTACCCAAAGATTGTTTCTACTGGTAAGGCTCAAGAGCCAGAGGCTGCTGGTAAGATTACCGGTATGATGTTGGACTTGGACAACCAAGAAATCTTGGCTTTGTTGGAAGACGACGAGTTGTTCAACAACCACTTTGAGGATGCTTTGACTGCTTTTGAAGAGTACAAGAAGTCTGAGGGTGCTCCAGCTGCTCCAGCTGCCGCTACCGAAGCTGCTGAACCTCAAGTCTAAGCTGGAAGTGTTGCTTAGTTCTTGAGTCAGTTTACTTCTGGCACCGACAACAAGGTTTGTGCTGTAGCCCTGGCGAACAAAAATATCTACAAAACGAATAGAACAAAAGCTAGGAGTGTCAGATACGAGGTGGGTGCGGGATGTGTATTCTATTTTTCAAGTATATAATGTAATAGTTTTTGGTAAATGGGTTATGGATTTATTATATATTTAAACAGAAAAAAATAGGAAAATTTGATATTGAGGTGTTATTGTAGGATATAGATGTGTTGGGCAATAGAGAGGAGAATATTTCTATACAAATAATGGTTGAATCACATTTACATGGCAAGTCAGAGATATCAAAGAGAAGACCT